>PVJS01001301.1:0-72123 GCA_004027185.1 Glis glis
ACACACACACACACACACACACACACACACACACACACACACACACACACACACACACACACACACACACACACACACACACACACACACACACACACACACACACACACACACACACACACACACACACACACACACACACATTCATCAAAGCATCTTGGGAAAGATGAGCCACATTTTCCCATCAGGTAGACTTCCAGATGCTTCTCTGATGCCATTTTATTAAATAAATGCATTGCCACTTAACCAATGCCAACCTGGCTTCTGCTTCATCTGCCTCTGGGCTTCTTACAGTGGCAGTGCTGCGCAGTGAACACTGAGCTGACCCTGTCATTGAACCATTCACTTGGGAAAGAGAGAAGCAGCCCTCACGCTGGAGCAGGCCCGGCGTGCACAGCCTTCGCGCCCCGTTGAGCACAAATGAGTCCACAGAACACTGGCATATACACGGCCACTCTGTGACCACAGTGGGGCAAGACAGAAATGAGACCCCTCTAGTCACATGTGAACACAAACAAAAAGAAGGGCATTGCCAGGCATGGTAGCCCACACTTGTAATCCCAGTACTTTGGGAGGCGGAGACTGGAGGATCCAGGTTCGCGGCCAGCCTCAGCTCTCTCTCTCTGTCTCTGTCTCTGTCTCTGTCTCTCTCTCTCTCTCTCTCTCTCTCTCTACTTAGTGAGGCCCTCTGCAACTTCGTGAGACCTGGTTTCAAAATAAAGTATAAAAAATAGGACCAGGGGTGTAGCGCAGAGGTAGAATGCCCCTGGGTTCAATCCCCGGTACCACAAAAAAAAAAGAAGGGTATTGTCCAAACCAGCAAGACACCCCACATTGCTACCCTGGTGAACTAGGGGTGAGTGAGCGTTGCTTCTTTTCCAATCTTTTCCAAGTCTTCCTAAGACTGACAAGATGGCCAATTGCAGAATGGCCTCCACTTCTTGACAACACCCAACCTAGACCAAAGGCCCACTTCCATAAGCCTTCCACAAAGTTACTGGCTCCAGCTCAAACCCCAAATGCCCTTCCACACCCTCTTGCTGAGATAGATGCCCCTCCTGTGCCACATGGAGTAACAAGCTACCTTTTCCATCTGGGCACATCCTGGAGGTCTCTAGCGGATGAATTAAATTGACCTATCACAAGCAGCATGGCCTCTGAGCCCCGCCCACCTTACCCGGAGGAGGATAGGAGGCTCTGGACAGGATCTGCTGGATCTGCTCAGAGGTCAGGGTGGTGATGGGGGTGAGCAGCTTCTGCTCCAGGCTGGGCAGCTCCCTGAAGGTGCTCACTGAGAACACGTACTCAGGGCTCAGAGAGATCTTCACCAGCTCCTCCTGGTCTGCGTTCCTGGCTATGGTGAAAGGGGCCACGCCAAACTGCTTGAGCTCCGCAGCCGAGTCGTCCACCTCGTCGTCAGACTTCCCAGATGAGATGAGGACCAGGAACTGCGGGACGCCCTCTTCTATGCGGCTCCCCAGCGGCCTCTTGAAGATATTCCTCGACACGTACTCCAGGGCACTGCCCACATTGACCTGCCTCCCGCCCTTGGGGCGCAGCCGCCGCACCGCATTCTGCACCTCGTCTTTGCTGGAGTGTGCATTCAGCAGAAACTCCACTTTGGGGTCCTCGCTGAACTGGATGACTGCCACCCGGGTGGTGTCGAAGCCCACATCCAGGGACTCGACCAGCCTCTCAAGGAGGGTGCGGATGTACTGGAACTCAGGGCCTGCGCTTTGGGACCCATCGATGAGGAAGACCACGTCCCTCTTGCCACCAGCACCTGCGAACACAACATGAGGCTGGGCTTCACCTTCATGAACATGAGGCTGGGCCTCGCCACCAAATTCTTAGCATTCACGAGCCACCTCCTGGCTTGTCATGGAGTCACCGCCCGACAGGCAAGAGGTCCTAATCCCTACCACTGTGGTTAAAAACCCATCCAAGGAGCGGGTCCTGCACACCTCAGTGTCTACACCCTAGAGGGAAAAGGAGCCAGCAGAGGGTGAGAAAGAGGGAGGCAGAAACCATAAGAGCTGCGTCTACACCAAGTGAGCATGGTGTTGGGGAAGGGGGTGCCTCAACTCTGTGTTTCTCACAGAGCAAGTAAGATGAAAGTCAGCATCGGGCTTGTCCAGATGGAGAGACCTGGACAGGAGCACTTCCTGTGATGCCGGGAGGGAGCCCGGCTTGGGATGGGGTCAGAGAGGAAGGGGAGGAGGATTGCATAGAGTATAGATAGGTCTTTTAAAAGGAGCCAGGAGAGCCAGGCACAGTGGTGCATGCCTATAATCCCAGTACTTGGGAGACTGAGACGGGAAGATCTCAAATTCAAGATCAGCCTCAGGGCTGGGGGTATCAAGTGCAGTGGCGCATGACAGTAATCCCAGTATTTGGGAAGCTGAGACAGAAGAAGTGTAGGTTCAAGGCCAGTCTCGACAACTTAGGGAGAATGTTTCAAAATAAAAATTGAAAATCAGGCTGGGGGTGTAGTTTAGGGGTAGAGCGTCCCTGGGTTCAATCCCCAGTACCACACACAAAAATGAAATTTAAACATTAAAAAGGAGCCAGGTGCTGCTGGAGGGGGAAGCAGGGCATCGAGAGACAGTTTTTGAGAGAAATAAAAAGCAAGCATGTCTATCATGAGCGGGATCATCGGGTTCAGCGGAGAATGGAAGATGCAGGAGACAGCAGGAGAATTGCAGATGGCACACCAAGCAGGCCAGAGGAGAGACGGCAGAGAAGGGCCCTCCAAGAACCAGGGCGATGCTGAGATGTGGACACTGCGCTGAGCCAGAGCAGTTTCTAGAAGTTCTCTTTGATTTACTCGTGTTTTCTCAGTGATGTGAGAGCAAGCCAGGAGAGGAGAGGTGTGGAACAGACAGCATAGGAAAAAAGGAGGCGGTGGGAAGTGGCCACTTTGAAGAGCGGAGGAGCGAACAGACCAGGAACCGAACTGCTGTCAAAATAGGCGTTTGCGTTTGAAGTAAAGAGGCTGCGCGTTCACAGGAACGATACTCCAAAGTACGTTCTTAGCGGCACTGGGGCCTCGAGGCGCCTGGTAACAGCAACTTCTGTGCTCAGGAAGGTTTGAGATGCCTGTTCCCCTGAGGTATCAGAGACACACAACGCCCAGCAACCAGAGAGAGGGGACCTCTTCTGCCCTGTCTGTCCCACTGTTTCCCATACTGATCTGATCACAAACGCTTCTGAACATGCCACACGAGCCCATGGGACAGGCTGCTCTGTCCGCGCCCTCAGCACTGTGACCGCCCTGCCCGTATGCCCAGGAGAGCAGGCCGGGGCAGGCATGCATGGTGTCTCTCAGCCTCCTTCCTCTCGGCTCCCAGAGCTCCCACCATTTTCGGGCTTACGATGTCAGGTCTGGAAAGGGGAAAACGGGATACACCTGGGTCGTGGGAGCGCTTCTCAGCCCCAGGCAAATTCAAAAGTAACCTGTGCACTTTGGCAATAGCGATGCCAATATTTCAGGGACTCTGTCCCCACTTGACAGAGCAGGGTGCCTGTGGTCAGACCCCCTCCAATGGCGGAGGGATGCAGCTCAGTCTCCGAGAGCCGCTCAGAATGCATGCTGAGCAGGTGTCATCCGTCAGGCAGTGCTTCCTGCAGATATAAGCCAAGTATGTGCTCTCCTGGAGACTTTGATCTGACAAAAAGCATGAACCTTAGCCACTCCACCGGAGCCCCCCAAAAGGCACAGAGACCCTTATGTTTCAGGTAACTAGACACGGCAGAGGAAGCAAGATCAAAAATACTTTGCAGCCCACGCTCTAAACAAGTAGCCCCAGATGATTATAAGGAACAAAGACCCAAAGAATTGCCCCTTACCTGGGCTTGGTGGGGGCAGAAAAATCGGCTGCAACCTGCTCAGCTCCTCCCGACTGAGCCGGGTCACCCTCTCAGAGATGACTTGCTGGACCGTCCCCAGCTCCCGGAAGGTGGGGATGGCCACAGCGAAGTCCGGGATGAAGGAGATTGTCTGCATCTCAGAGATGTCTGCGTTCCCAATGCCGATGCCGATGGGCACTGCCCCGCCCCGCTTCAGGATGCCCGAGGGGCCCCTCACGTCATCGCCAGACCTCTCGGCCGTGAGCACCAGCAGCAGCTGGGGGACACCATCCTCCATCCTGCTTCCTGCAGAGCGGGTCAGGATGTTCCGCAGGACAAAGTCCAGGGCAGCCCCGGTGTTGGGGATCGGCCCGCCCAGCAGGGTCAGCCTGCGGACGGCATTGATGACAGCCTGCTGATCCATGTAGGAATTCAGGTAGAACTCAGGCCTGGTCCGGTCGCTGTACTGCACCAGAGCCACGCGCACGCGGTCGGGGCCCACGTCCAGGCTCTCCACCACCCGCTGCACAAAATCTTTCAGCAAGGAGAAGCCGCTCCTGACACCCTCCGAGCCGTCAATCAGAAACACCACGTCCTTTTCGCCTGAAACTGAGGGAAAGACACCTGATGGCTCAAGGAGACAAGAGAGCAGTAGATTCACGTCAGTGAGGCAGGCTGTCCACTGGGCCCCGGGGAGCTCCAATTCCAATCCCTGAGCTCGGGGAAAGAACTTTGAAGCTGTGACTAAGTGAAGGACGCAGGGCGGGATTATCCTGGGTTACCCAAGTGGGCCCTGTGCCATCGATCTCAAAGCGTCCTTATGAGAGCGAGTTAACAGGGTCCCGGTTAGAGAGAGTAAGGATGGAAGCAGAGGTCAGAGAGAAGGGGAGATGCCACCCTGCCAGCTTGGAGGACAGAGGACATGGCCACGAGCCAGGCAATGCAGGCAGTCTCCAGCGGCTGGAGAAGGTGGAAATGAATAATCTATAGATCCCCAGGGGGACGCAGGCCTGCTGCTGCCTCGGCTTAGCCCAGTGCGGGTGGTGTCTAATCCCAACCTCTGTACTGTCAGGTAATAAGTTCATTTTGTTGCAAGTCAGTCAACATGTTGTGATTTGCCATGCAGCAATGGGGAGCAAATTCACCAATACAGAGCCCGCTCAGTACTCTTCCATGCAGGACCAGAAGGGTCAACTTGCAAAGGGAAACTCCAGACAAGAGCTAGCTGGGGGTGGGGAAGGAGGCTGGGATGACAGGGCTGCAGGACCTCGGTGGGGACAGGACGGCTCCAGTGGCCTCTGCAAGTCACAGTGGATAGTGGAAGGAGCACAGCCCTGGGGTCAGTGGCCCCAACCCCTACCGTGAACAGACCCTGTCCTCCGCGGAGACGCTCTAGAATACCAACTTTCAACCCCCGGAAGTATACATGAAATCAATTGCTCTTCCTGCTGTGTTTTTATCGCCAAATGAAAACTGGTGAAATGCAACGTCCTGGTAGTGTAAATTAGTAGTTGGAAATTTTAAGGCAGCTTTTATGATGGGAACTTATCGACCTCCTCCAAGGCCATTCATTGTTAACGAATGTAGGGCAGGAATTATAACAGTGAAGAAATCATACAAAGGCCTGGAGAGGACATGAAGACAAGACTATTTCAGCTATGAGGTAACCATGTTAGATGGCTTCATACACATATAGTAAAAAACTCTACAAAAAGAGGGGAGTTTATTGATGTCTAAATCTTTATAATGCATCTTATTATGAAACAGTCTAATGCTCTTAAAAATAATCACCTGGATTCTCCTGTTTTGCCCTAGAAAGAAGCTAGGAAATCAAAGTGAGAAAAAGAGACTCATGTCTTAGTCCTGCGGAAACCACCGATCCATTTCCCAGCTTCCCTGCGGGTCCCCAGGAGGGCTTCTGGCTGAGGGCCCTGAGCCAGCCGCAGCCCACCTCAACTCAGGCTGAAGAACGGGGCTGCAGAAGCAGCCACATGGCTCCCCCTACCTGGCGCCGGAGCTCCATTTTGCACAGATTTCAGGAGATTCACGATCTGAGGCTGGAGATCCCCGATCTTGGGGAGCGACTCTGCGGCCAGGATGAAGGCGGGGGAGGGCACGATGCGCTCCAACTCGGCAGGGTCGGCATTCTTGGCTTGGAAGATGAACGGTACCACCCCTCTCTGCTTCAGGTTACTCGCTGGCTCGTCCACGGCATCAGACGACTGCCCAGCCACCAGCAGCACGAGGAACTGTAGCACCCCATCCTCGATGCGGCTGCCCGCCGACTTCACGAAGATGTGCCTCTGCGCGTAGTCCAGGGCGAAGCCCAGATTGAGGGATTTGCCTTGCTTTATCTTCATCTTCTTCACGAGGTTCAGGATCTCAGGCTTATTCAGGTGCTCGTTGAAGCGGGACTCCACCCTGACGTCATCACTGTACTGAGCAACAGCGATCCGGGTGCCCTCTGGCTTCACGTCCAGCTCACTGATGATCTTGTAGAGAAAGTCACGGACAGCCGGGAACGGGCCCACGAGGTTGGCTGAGCCATCAAAGAGGAATAGAATGTCTCGCTTGCTCTCTGCAAGGCAAGCATATGAGGAGGCAGTGAGGAAAGAGATCTTGTCAGGCAGCAAGTGGACACAGCCCCGCACCACCAGCATGGACCCCCGTACCTCCTCCAAGGACCACTGTACCAGCAAGAAGGGAGAACCCACCGCTTGTCAGAAACCATGCTATTCCAAAGCAATGGAATTTGCAAAAAATAGAACCAGGTTGACCCCCCTAGCCCAGCATGTTCCCTCAACATAGCAAACGTGGTCAGCCAGCCCTGCAGGGCTCTGCTCATCAGGTGGAATCACATTGTTATAAACAAAACTGTCAAAAAGGTGGTTCTTATTGGACTTCTGCTAAAAAAAAAAAATTGACCTCAGTCTTTAGTGACAGAGGCTAAAACCAGTTTACCACCCAAGGACACCTGGGTTGCCAGGTATCTGCTCAAATTGGATTGTCTTTTCAGTATCTTTGAGGTTATGGGTTAATTAATACCCAAAATAGTGCTAAATCATCGCCGTGTGGGTCAGCTCTCTGCCAGTGCTTTCCGATCAGCTGTAACTGGACCGCAGAAAACACACATAAGAGTCCAGAGGTGGCCACACTGTGTCACATAAATACTATTTCCAGCTGAAATAGTTCTTAGAACTATCTTAGCGAAGTTTCCAATGGTTTGATCTCACCACCCATCTGTGTGACATCGGCCAGCTGATAGAACAGATACACCCAGGGCACCTTGCCATCATCGTCATCTGGACTTCCTTCAGAAATCATTCTGCTATTGCATAAAGATGCAGATGCCTTTTTTTTAGATATAGCAGAGTTTGAACATAAAAATATCATATAAAGAAAACAATTTCAATTTTTAAATGGTGCCAAGGCATATTCAGTATGAAAGGGTGTCTCTCTCTTTCCTTCCCTTTCCCTCCCTCTCTCCCACCTGGATTTTTCACTCCTTGGTGGAGTGGGGTGCTTCTCAATAAAGGACGAGACGACATGGACAGGACATACACGGGCTCCCCTAGACTTTCATTAACAAACACCCTAAAATCTAAACTTGCCGGTACAGGATCTTAGACCCCCATTCAAGACATTTCGACCAAAGCGAGCCAATCTTCTTCCTACAGCTCACGAGGCTCTTGAGTGAGTTCTGATTGGCCACTTCCGGCCGGGGAGGCACCTAAGGAGAGGGGAGGGAGGGGGCGGTGCCCGGGGAGCTTTACCTGGCTGGGCGAGGGGCACTTCCTCCACACCTCCACTAACATACGTGGTTAGGGGCTGAATCAGCTGCTGAGGCAAAGCTGGCAGGGAGCTGAAATCGTCCATGAGATACACCAGGCTCGGGTTAAAAGCAATGTGCTCGAGCTCGGCCTTATCCGCCTGGCTGGCCCCCACACAGAAGGTCAGCACGCCCGCCCGCGCCAGGGCGTTGGCAGCTTGCAAATACGAGTCCTCAGCCTGCCCGGCCGTGAGCAGGAGCAGGAGCTGCGGCACATGTTCACGGATCCTGCTGCCGCCAGCCTCGGTGAAGTGGTTGGCATGGACATAGCTCAGGGCCGAGCCGGTGTTCAGGCTCGAGCCCCCCTTGAGCTGCAGCTGCCCCAGGTGCGCGAGCAGCTCTGACTTGGTCTGGTATGTGTCTAGAGAGAACTCCGTTACAGGAGTGTCGCTAAACTGCACTAAACCGACACGAATATTGTCACTTCCAACATCAAGGCTGTTAACTAGGTTCATGACAAAGTCGCGCACATAAGGGAAATTGGTTTTTCCAACGTTGACCGATCCGTCCAAAAGGAAGATGATATCCCTTTTGTTTACGTGAACTGCAGTGAAGCACAGGAAACAAAGTGAAACACACACAACACAAGCGCCCCCATGTGTGCCTGCGACACGGGCACGCATGCCAACATTAGGACACAGAGGAAGTCAGCGTGGCGAAGCGTGTCCAGCTGGTACAATATGGCAGGCGGCTGCATATTCCCCTCTAGTGAAGGCTGGTGTTCAGGAGGCACACTGATAGCCAAGTGCACAAAACCCATTTGGCTCACAGACAGACACGGTGCCAGAGCTAGAGTGTTTGCAACCAACAACATCATCGCGGTCCCTGGAACAGGAGGAGCTGGACCGGGGCCACCAGTAGAAGCAGAAGACACTGTGCTGAACTCTTCCCTGAGGGTAAGTTCTACAAGGGTGCTGGGCTCTCTGCATCTTTCATGTGTGTGTGTGCGTGCGTGTGTGTGTGTGTGTGTGTGTGTGTTACTGGGGATTGAACTCAGGTGCATTCTAATTCTGAGACACATCCCCAGCCCTATTTTATATTTTATTTTGAAACAGGGTCTCACTAAATTGCTGAGGCTGGCCACGAACCTGCGATCCTCCTGTCTCAGACTCCCAAGTACTAAGGTTACAGGCGTGCAACACCACGTGCAGCTTGCATCCTTCATCTTTAAGACCACAGTCATGGCTGGCTTACACAGTGCTACTGGGTCCTTGGGGCTCACCCACATGCATGTACACAGAGCCTTCCTTTGGCAACTCAGGAGAGCCAGTCCATGTTAGCCAGAGAGCATGAGCTCCTTAAAACTATAAAAACAACCAAAAGAAGGTACTTGTATCTTGAAGTCTCCCATGGGCCTCCCGTTTGCCATCCTCTATTGTACCCCTCTCCTGTTGGGGAGTCACAGACCACTGGGCAATAATCCAACAGGGAACCCAGGGTGGTTCCTCCCAAGAGAGATGACAGGATCGTGGACAACCAGTAAAATACAGAGAGACTATTTGCTATACTTGGCCAAGGTTATACATATACATGAAGAATAAAAAGTATAATTCTCAAATTAGACCCACCATCTCTGTGAGTTCTGTTTCTCTGGATTCAACCAATCTTGGATCAAAATTATTTGAGAGAAATTAAATCTGTACTGAACATGTATAGGCTTTTTTTCTTGTCATTATTCCCTGAACAATATGGTAGAACAACTATTTACATAGCATTTACATTGTATAAGGTATTATAAGTAATGTAGAGATGAAGTGAAGGGTACAGGAGGATTACATAGGTTATATGCAAACTCTACACCATTTTAAGTGAAGGACTTGAATATCTGTGGATTTGGGTATCCACATGGTTTCCTGGAACAAGTCCCATGGATACTAAGGGATAACTGTTTATTCCCCAGTACATTTAACATGCACCTTAAAAAAAAATAGAAACACATCAAGTGCTATATGCATGTATGTCTCTATCACTCTGAACCTCACTAGGATATATAATTACAATATGCCAATAAAAGTATTTTAAAAATGTATTACCCAATTCCCCCTGGTGCCTCACGATAATTTAAACTAATTTAATCCTATGTTTTATCAAGCTGAACTTGGGCTATAAAAGAATTAGATTTGAAGTTTTAGCAAAATAAAAAGAGAGAGAGAAAGAGAGGATTTTAGGACTCTTAAAACCAGAGAGTGTGAAGAGGAAGCTGGCATCCATGCAGCAGGGGTCATGCACCGTGCAGTCCTGGGGTGGAAAGTCTGTGAGGTGAAAAAGCCTGACTCCGAAATTTTTATCTTCCCTCCGTTAAGGTCAGAGAATTGCACATATCAATACATAGGCTCAGAGGCCCTTATAATGTCTTTATAAATAACTTCACGGACAGCCACATTAAATGAGGGATTTCAAAAGCCATGGGGTTTGGTTTGCGCACCCACCCACCCATGCAATATGCTTCCCATTGGAGGACACCTTTGGAAGAGAGAGGAGAGAGGGTTAAAAGTCCAGGGCATCGTGCGCCAGTCAGGCTGGGGCTGTTCAGAAGCACAGTCAGTGTGGGAAGGAAGGAGCCGGGCTCCACCTCGGAGGTGGGAGAAGGAGCTGGGCAGGGTCACCAGGAGAAGCAGAGGACACTACCCTGACCAGGTATAAGAGCTGAGACACGACCTCCTCAAACAGAAGCCACAGACAGGCGGCCTGTGGTCCTATAGTTTAGGTCACACAGGTTTAGTATGTGACATTTTACATCCTCAGCCCAGGGGGAAAGGGGATCTGAAGTAAATCTCCTCTGTGGCTATTGTTTTCATCACTGAACAATCATCTCTCAGCTAAACAGCACAGCGCCATTGTGGTTTTTTCTCAGAATTTCTGCCCGCAGGCCACCCTGCTCCATGTCTGAGCTGTGGCCACCATACCTTCAGTGGTTCCGGAGAGGGTCCTGAGAGGCGACATCAGGTTGCCCAGAATGCCTTGCAGGGGGCTGGCTCGGAACTCAGCAGTGGTGAACACCAGGGAGGAATCGAAAGCGATCTCTTCCAGCTCGGCCTGGTCGGCGACCTTGTTCCCAATGGCGAAGGCCATGATGTTGCTTCTCCTCAGCTCCTGGGCCGGCTGGCTGATGTCATCCAGGGACTTACCGCCTGTGATCAGCACCAAGAGCTTGGGAACGCCCTCGGCGGCCCGGTAGCCGGCCGAGCTGGTGAACAGGTTGTTGCGAACGAAGTCCAGGGCGGAGCCCGTGTTCAGGGCCGAGCCCTCCAGGGGTTTCATTCTCCGCACTGCCGCTACGGCTTCTTTTTTGATGGGGTAGCTATTGAAATAAAACTCGGGCCTCACGGTGTCTGCATACTGAGCCACTGCCACCTGGACGAGATCATGGCCAATTTCCAGCCTCTGGATGACCTTGGCAACGAAGTCTTTGATGGCGTTGAAGTTGGCCAGTCCCAGCTTCGATGACCCGTCCAGCAGGAAGACGATGTCCCTCTTGTTGACCTCTATGACTGTAGGTGGGAACATTGAGAGGTGAGTGGAATGGCCTGACCAGTCACATTCAGCAGTCACCCTACAAAGTCAACTCCACGTCAAGGGTGCTCCCCTTCGCTCTGGCCAGCGTGACGTCAGGGTTGCCCCAGGAGGAATGTGATGCACACCTGCCCACTGGGTGGCAGGTGGGCTCCCCTCCCACCCTGCCTACTCTTGACACATTTTACAAAACAGACATACAAAAACAAATTTAGTTTAGTGGCCACCCAATGAGCATGCTGGCAGGAGAAAGGCAGTCCGTTCTTCCTGCCACCAATTCCTAACTCGGTCAGAATGAAGCCACTGAAGAAATGACTACCGTCTGCTCAGAGGGCCTTTGCAGACAATCCTGATATCAAAATCACACATGGCCAAGTGCCAAAGTTGAATGAGAACAAACATCCATTCTCCTCTTCTGTATTTCAAAGCTTCCTTTTTCAAGCCAAATTTAAAAAAAAAAAAGACTCAGCATCATAAAACTTAAAAAAGGAAATTCACAAAAAGCCATCAAGTGCCACAAAAGTTTTTCACTTTAAGAGACCTGGGTTGCAAAGGTCCTAAGTAACATGAAGGCTGTAATGACTTCAGGATCCACCACAAAGCAAAATTGTCTCAACAAGATCGCTGCCCGCAGCTTTGGTCTGACTGCTGTCTCAAAATGTGCACAACTTGCCCACGTGATAGGAACACAGAACATATTAGACCACACTGCCCAGATGCTGGGGGTAGGGGTGCCCAAGACTCATAAGAACACCCGTGCTGGCCCTGAGAGGGGGAGTGTGCTCAAGGGCCCTCGGTTGCTCTACTCTGTCCAACAGCGTGTATGGTAACTTGATCTGGCAACACCCAGCAATGAAAAGAAGGTCTGGGGTAAAGGTCATGCCTTTCTAAACCACAGATCATTCCTAGTTGTGTGAACCGGAGGCTGGGAGCACGGTGGCTGGAGGCAGAATCACTGGTGGGTGCCCAAAGGAATGGTTTAAGGATAGCCATACCTCATTGACCCAGAGGAGGTCTGCGTCTTGAGAGAGTGTGACATTTTATGCACTAATGTCTTGAGTACAGTTTCTCAGGTACCTACTGGCATGACCGTGCGTGTGGAAGGTCATTCAACCTTTTCTCT
This sequence comes from Glis glis, assembly GCA_004027185.1. Taxonomy (NCBI): domain Eukaryota; kingdom Metazoa; phylum Chordata; class Mammalia; order Rodentia; family Gliridae; genus Glis; species Glis glis. The sequence goes on from PVJS01001301.1 coordinate 12,315, forward strand.
CTGCTCTGTGGGCGTGCTCGTGGTGGTGAGCATGCAGTCAGCCCTGCTTTCCTCCCCACAGCTTAGAACCTGCTCGCTCTCTCCAGCTGCATCTTTGATTAGGGCTTAAAATATCTTTGCAGATAAACCTGAATGTGTAGGTGCCTAGTGGACTTCTCATCATCCCTTTATACCAGTAGAGATAACGTGTATGTGCATGCTCACACATTTATATACATATATGTATTCCACGTGTAATGCACCGCATCTGTGTCACCCATGGATTTATCGTGTATATCACATGTGGCAGGTAAATACTCATGCAATGGTCCCCTGAGAAGTGTCTTGCCCCTACAGCAAGTGGCCCAGGCTGCTGCATTAGTCTTCATTAGTACCAGCAGTGGCACACACGTGGGATGGAAGGAGCTAAATATCATACTTACCCTCCTCCAATTAACATGTCCTACTGCTATGTCACTACACATGGTACTACGGGGCCATGGGGAGGATCAGTGTCCAGGTCCGGCAGACATGGAGCCCAGCTGGGCATGGAATGGGCTCTGTGAATTCTAAAACACACCCAAGGCCCTCGGGGGTTCTGTGCCAGAAGTGCCTTTCCATTGGTAAGAGGCCATTTGGGTTTGATTTCTATATAAAGTCCCAGGAACTCATAACAGGTAAGACACCTAGGACTGTGCTTGGCCAAATAGAGTAAACACGGAAAACTACAGAAAGACTCAAAGAATGACTGGGTGGTTCACGCTCTGGAGTCATAGCTCTGATTCTGGCCCCCGGGCCTTTGCAGAATTGGGTCATTTCTCTGGGGTTTTGGTTTTGTGAGATGAAAGGGCCCCTCCATGGACTTCCTCAAGCCTAGGTATAAAACCTTGTGATTCTCCCAGCTGCCTCTTTGGAAGCCACGAAACAGATATATCCGCATCTCCTTCTACCCCAAACAGAGCCGTCTGTTCTCTTCCGCACGGTTCTGCTGCATCTGGGTCTGCTGCCTCCTTGGGAGGTGAACTTGAAGGTCCTTCTAATCAGCTACACTGTAAGACTCCCTGAAGAGCCTTTATGCCCTGTGACTGCCACCAGCACATCCCCAGGACACCTGTTCCCAGCAGCCCTGGACAGGCCTGGAGTCCGGGTGTCCTCGTTCTCCCATATAACCGTCTCCAAACTAGTCCTCCTAAAGCACCCAGCCCAGTCACCCTTCCCGGGTCATCTTCCTGCCAGTCCCCACCATTCTCAGTGACTCAGGGACCCAGTCACCTGAACACCCTAATACTCCCACCCCTGTGTCCACTCCACACCTGCTTCTGGGGCCACACCCAGTCTCACAGGCACCATAGATCCCACCCCATGACATCTCACACACACCCTCGGCCCAGCCTCCCTTCCAGCCCGCCAACGTGCCACACTTCTGCCACACTGAGCTCCAAACCCAGACCATCAACCCCTCCCCGGTCTCACCGCCCTCACCAGTGCCCATCTTCATGGCCTCTCTGACTCCCATGGCCTCACTTCCTCTGTCCCCAAGACCCCATCAGCTCCTCCTGATAAAGCCTCCATCCTGGTCCTCTCTCTTCTCTGCGCAGAGCCCAAGCAAGTGAATGCTCCTGAGATGCCCACAGCAAGCAGCGCCAGCCTGCCACCCCGGGAATCAGAAGGACCGTGTCAGGACTGTGCGCTCTGCTCCGCCCTCTGCCACAGCCTTACCATGCGAGGACCTCGCCTCAAACACTTGAGAAGAGAAGCCGAAGGAGAGCCCCTCCTCTCCCGCCGACCAACCCACAGCCTCCGGCGCCTGCCCGTCCCAGCCCTGCAGCCCTGCGGCCCCACGCTGCATCACGTCGCTCCAGGGACCCTGCTCTGCCAGAGGCACCAGTGACCTCCTGTGGACCATCCACCGGATGGTCCTGGCCTTCGTCCTACGCGGCTGCCGGCATCTGGGTCGCCACCATCTTCTCCCTCCCCGTGCCACAAACGCCTCTCTTAACTTCCATCACCTGTGTCTCCCACATGGCTGGCTGCGTCCCCCAGGCCTCTTCCTGGGGAGAGTTCTCGTCACCCAGCTGTGTGGTTACTTACCACTCCTCAAGCTGGTCCCTGAGGCCTCCTGCCCTCTCTGGCCACACTCCTCCACAATGCTCAGCCCAGCCTGCTGCCTCTCCCACCTAAATCTTATCAAATGAGCCTGGACTCTGGGCTCCGTGCTCACACACCCCAGTCCTGCTGCTTTCTGAGGGTCTGGGGAGGTGCTCCTCTGCCTTGCAGAGCCGCCTGCCTGCTGCTGCTTCCGCCGGGAACAGTATTCTCTCTGCTTCTCATGGACTGATCTCCTTTCCGTCTGCGACTTCTCGGGCCCTCTAAGTTCCCTTCCCCTGTTCTTTCCATCACAGCCCCATTTGGTGCCCTCCTATAATTTGTCATACCCTGGGAGGGTTTTGTTTGGTCATTGGTTTACATTTTCATTATTTATCTTCCCGTTATCCAGAAACAGAGCAGCAGCCTCATCTGTCTCTTTTGCCTGCACTGTGTCTCCGAGGATTGGCATAGATCTGGCACATATCAGGCAATCAAGAATATTTGTTGCATATTTACAAATTAATCGTTAAGGTTAAAGATGATGTTTATAAACAAAGAGTTAAAATTGTGACTTGGTTATTATGTTTTTTAAATGACTCCAGATGGCTCTTTTGCCCAAAGCCTTCCATTTGACTGTATATCATAATCTTGCCAATCAAACAACAATTACTCCTAAACTTGATAAGCACAGGGGAAAAAATGTTTCATAAATACTCCATCCAGCAAGCACTCTGTACCCCTTACCTTCGGAAATGTGGCTCTCGTTGACCCTGTGCAGGGGAACTTTGAGGGGACACCACACTCCTTTGCAGCTTTTGGAAAGAGACTGTTATCTATGTGCACCCTTAGATATCAATTCATTACCCTGAAGTAGCTTTCTCAGAACTTTAATGAGCCCATGAGCCCTCAGATCCATTTTTAGGAAGACTGGATTGTGAAGAGACAACACAATGCTATTTAATAATTGCTCAAAGCAGCGGGCTTGTCAAGTTGGCCTGAAAAGCACACTTTCTCCATGACTCATACTCTAGTAATTGCACTCACTTGTCAACCTTTAGTTTTCCCAAACACCGCAGCAATCTCAAACATTGAATCCAGGAGCCTGCTCATCACAGAAGGACCGGGCTGTGGTACTTACAGGTTCTCTGGAGGCGAATCCCTCTGGCGCCATCTTATTTCTCTCAAAACCAACACACGCCCCACCCCGCCCCACACGGATGGCAAGAAGAGCATACGTACCTTGCGTGACAATGGTTGGCGGTTGCAAGACAATGTGCCTTTGGGCCACGCCAACAATGTAGGGCAGTAATTGCTCTTGGAGGTCCCCAAAGCTACGGAATTCCGGGACAGTAAACACCAGGTTGTCATCGGTAGCTATGTGCTGAAGCTCGGCCCTGGAGGCTGCCTGGGCTCCCAGGCAGAATGAGAACACGCTAGCCTGCTTCAGTGCCACCACCCCGTCGCGAATCTCATCACTAGAAGGCCCGGCACTTATAAGGACCAGCACCTGAGGGACCCCTTCCTCCACTCGGCTGCCCCCCGCCCTGGTGAAGTGATTCTCCACCACGAAGTCAAGGGCTTGGCCGATGTTGGCCAGCTCCCCCCCAGCGAACCCCAGGTCCTTCACTGCATCTAGAACCTGGGCCTTGGAAGAGTAGGTGTCCAAGGAGAACATGGTTCTGGGCTCATCGCTATACTGGACCACCCCCACTCGGATCTGCTGAGTTCCAATCGAGAGTCTCTCAAGGAGATTTACAAGGAAGTCCCGAATGACTGCGAAATGGACACTTCCGGTGTTGTTTGATCCATCAATAAGGAAAATAATGTCAGCAGAGTCTTGTGCTTTAAAAGAAAGAAATGCAAAAAATGTGAAAGCGTTAGAACAAGTGACCACATGCATCATTCGGTGTTCTGACATGTTTCTTTGGAAACCAATAAGAAACACGAAATATGGACAAACAAAACACATGTTGATTAAGGAACGTGAAATTCTCCTTTAGTTCTGCATTCTGAGTGGATAAGAGGCAACTTCTTAGGATTCACAGTGCGGGATCAGGCATTTCTATCAATTTTTCCTTTGTGCCATGTTTGTAATTAAATTTCAAAACATCACAGTCCCTTTTCTGCAGGGGAAATCTTAGGTACAAATTCTAGAAATTAACTACTAAATTTGGAGGGACATGTAGTTGCATAGGGTTGTGCATCACCATGCCCGCAGGAGAAAATAAATAATTAACAAAAGCCATAGCTGATTTCTAATTCGGGATCACTTCTCCTGCCTCCTTAAGTGATGATAAGAGTTTGTATGCAAACCCACAGCTTACAAAGTAGAATCCCAGATTCACAATCTGGTGACTCGTCATCCCACCTTGATTCCTGGAGTAACTACTGTTTCCTCTGTTTTTCCTTAAAGACCAAAATGGTGGAGTGCACGCACTTTGCGAATCAGAACTCAAACTACATATTAGGTTTTCATTTTAAAAATACTGTGATGAGTTTTGAGCTTGGCTTTCTGCATCCACCTCCGGTGCAGGTCTGGAATGTGTCCAGCTGTTTTGCTCATTTGTTTTTTTTTTTACCATTGCCTCTGTATTCAGTCATATAATGCAGAACAGGGTTAAGCAGAGTGATATGAAACCAGTCATGACATAATTATCCAACCTCATTTTTTATGACATCCTAAACTGATTACCTACCAGGACCATGAGCACCTATTAAACCCTTAATCAGAATTCACTGTGGAGTTATTTAAAGGATGTAAAAATGGCTGATCAAGACCTCTTTTTCTCCCCATCATGGTGAACGAGAATCTTTCACTCCATTATTAAGAATAGGAGTTACACAAAAAAGAAGCTGAGCAAAGAATAGCAATCAATAAGTCCATCAACCAGGGCAGAATATTTCAAAGGCTCATTTAGAACATTTAAATCAGACTGATTTAAACTAGAGGGAAAGGCAAAATTACTCCAGTAAATATTTTTAATAACTTAAGTGTGTGTTAAGGACAAGAAGGGACTTTATGTGAGCATATATATTTATATTCTGGGTTTATGTGATTTTATGTGAGCATATATATATTTATAATCTGGTTCTAGAAAACTATATTTGTGGTATAATTTTAACATTGTATGTAAGACCATTCATTCTTATCATCCGAATGAGAGTAAACATTCTATATTTAAAATTATTTTTTCCTTGAGCTGGTAAAATTATTTTTATTCTCACTGAGGAAAAGGATAAACTCTTGTCTCTAAATTGAAGCATTTTGCCAAGCATGGAGGCACACACCTGTAACCCCAGTACTTGAGAGGCTGAGACAGGAGAATTTCAGGTTTGATGCCAGCCTCAGCAACTTGGCCAGACCCTCAACCACTTAGTGAGACCGTTTCAAAATTTAAAAAATAATAATGAAATAAAATAGGGCTGGGGGTCTAGCTCAGAGGTATCATGCCCCTGGGTTGAATCCCTAGTACCAAAAAAAACTTATTTTTTTTCTTTCTAAGTGTTTTTCTCTGGAGAAACAGTGCTCATAGGCAGGCTTGGCCATGGAGTCAGCCTGCACAGAGTGGGCCTGAGTTGGAACTGTTCTTTGTTCCCTAAATACACAAAAGGGCCCAACAACATCTTTGCAAATCAATTCTTTGCCTAGGGAAATGTAGTGACTTGGGAATGTTGCTATCACAAGACTTCTTGTAAGCTATAATGAGAAGGATCATTGTTTTGCTATAGTAATTAAGATCTTACGTTTTCTATAATTATGGCACAAAATTATCCAGTAAGACTGGGCCTTTGCTTAGAATGCCAAAGCATTTGCCACTCTTAGCCAAAACAGAAGATTCCTGAAGGATCTTGAGAGGGGCAGAGCCAGAGAGTTTGGCCTGCATCGCAGGCCACAGAAACGGCTCGCATCGCTGCATGAGGCAGCGCCCTGAAGTCACATCACCAAACTTCTCCTCATTTCAAGGCCTAAACCGATGACCTCAAGGGACACAGAGGGTGCCTACGCAGCACATCGGGACATTTAAAAGGATTATCCATGATTGACATGGCCAATAAAAAAAATGACACCTGAGTCACAGCATGGCACTACTCCTTCTGCATTTATCACTTAGCTTTGGCTGCAATTTAGAATCGTGTAAATGAGATCAATGTTCGTGGAGGGACAGTCCGCGAACATTCCTCTTCTCACAGGCTGAACATCTACAGCAGCAGGTCATAAAAACGTTGGATAATTTGTCATCACCGAGTACAATACGTCATCCTCTTACACACACAGTGATGGTACACACAGAGCATGCTTTGTTACCCAGGAGAACCGGAGCCTCGAACAGTCCCAGGACCGCGGTGCCTGTGAGCCGCAAGGCACACCCACCACCAAGCCAAAGTCCCAGGGAAGACAGAGCTATCTAAAACTTAGAGATTTTGAAGATGTCTGGGTTTTCGTTCTTAGGGCTCATATGCCACACCCTCTGTGGCATTATCTATGGAAAGTTTTCACTACGTCCAAGGAAAAACCATGGGCTCCTTCGGCAGCACTGGAAAAGCTATTTTCCCGAGCACTTTGGTGTGAGCACGGGCCTTAGCTCACACGATGCTTCCATTTTTAAGGGGGAAAAAAATCACATTCTTATTTCTTATGTAAAACTCAAAACTGTAGGTAAGTTTCACAAGTTTTTGAGACCTTCATATTTTGCAGAGAAAAGAAAGTTCATGCTGAAATCCTCACTATTGCCTTTAGTGTTAGTTTTTACATCCATTTTAAAAAAGGTGACAAAGGGAATTTTTAAAACGCAACCATTAGAGATTGATGACTTGAGTAGAGTTCATTTAGAACAGTGGCAATCATGAGCATTTTATCTATAAAATATTCTTATTTTCTGATCAAGAACACTCTAAGGACAAGTGGCCCAGGAGATGGGAAATGAGAGGAAAAAGCCCTCACATAGTAGTAGTCTCTCTGTGTCCCGCCCAAGTGCCCTGTTCAAAAGCTGTACGCAGAGACTTAGATTTAGATTTTATGTCATTGTGTCTTATTCTATTTTTGCTGTGGCACATGCAGTGGGTCATGGTACCAGAGGAGTTGCAGAGTGCAGTTAATTAGAAGAGACAACATAAACAGATTAATATTCCACCCTGGTGCTGCTAGTGGCTTAGACACTAGAAGACAGAGATGCTTTCTCGGCATAAAAACAAAGGTTTTTTTTTATCATCTGTGTGGAAATGCACTGTGTTGACAGACTCCTGTCTCATTTGCATGGAAACCTCAATTTTGTTCTTTTATATAATAGTAAAGACAAACTCACCTGTTCCTTCTCATGAGTTTGGCAAGACATCATAAAAAGAACGCCCCTCTCTATGGATCCCTTCTCTGATCTGACGGGTGTGTTGCTATCCCTGTATTCCTCAAGGTGACAAATTTGTGAATTATTGAGATAGAGACTACTGTGACTCACAGAGTAAGTCTTTCTAGGTGCCCCTTGTCATTTCCTCGGAACCTGGAGTGTCCAGTGTGGGGTGAACTTGAGGACCCACCTTCTTTTCCTGCGACCTGGCAGGACAATACTGATATCATAATGCCAGGGGAGGCACGTCATTTGGAAGAAGGGAACACTGTCCAGTGTCAAAGATAAACAATCCAAGTAGTCTCTCATCCTTTCCACTGAGAAATAGACCCACTGGGAAGGCAGTAGCTCCCCACCCCGTCAAGCTGAAGTCATGAGGACCACAAGGGACACCGGTTGATGAATGACCTTCTGAAACTTCCTAGGGATGGCTGGCTCTGAAACCCTTGTCTTACCCAAGCTCTGCCTGCCCATGACAGACAGCCGGTTCCTTTCTGTGGACACCTAGTCATCTCTCTCCCACGCTTGCTTTCTCAGTCCCTGTTATGAAAAACTATGATTCGTCCTGTTTCCCCACCTGCCCCAGTGTTCTGACCATGATGCAGAAGGCTCTGCCTCCTCTGCCCTTCTTCGGCTCCATCTTCTCTTCCTTAGGTCCCCCATGTGGCCCTTCAGAGAGTGTAACGGCCACCTCAAAGCCCCAACTCTCTCTTCTCCCTGCTCCTCCCACCATCCCAGCTTTCCCTGGCCACCTCCCCTCCTGCCCAGTCTCTGAGCTCTCCTGGGGTGGCCACTTTCAAAGGCTGAGGAGGAAAGCCACCCTGGGTCTTCCTCCTTCGATCAGACCCTCTGCACGGTGCATGTCTACCTCGTCCTGGCTGTCCACTCTGTTTTCATCCAAGAATTATCCACCTGCTCCTGGCAGATGAGCACCCTGTAGAGTCCCCAACCTTCCTGAATGAGTGTAGTGACACCATGCACAGCCTGCGTCCACACTGCGTGCTCTCTGGTCATGTCAAGAGGTGTTTATACGCACGTGCATGACTGTGCTGGGCGCCAGCCTCTCAGCTCTCCAGCTTGCTCTTCCCCAGGGGCCTTCTGTCTATTGCACCTCTGCGTGTGGGGGCCATACTGTGAGCATTACGTGAGACCCCGCCCTGGACACAGGCAGTGTCCCTCTCAGCACACAGGCAGTGTCCCCTGTTTACACGCTGGGCTCTCCCTGCTCCTCCTGGCCTCCCATCCTCTGCCTCTCAGAAGTCTCCAGCCTCTTCCAGCTCTTATGTGCTTCCCCGCCCAGCCAGGACTCGGTGGCAGGCTCTGGCAATAATTTACCAGCTACCACCCTGCATTTCCTCCCCCAGAGTGTCCTTTCCTCTCTGTCAGTCCCTCTCTGCAAACTCCAAATCTGGTAACGCCTTTGATTTTGAGAGTATCTGCAGAAAGTCAGGGGTGCATAACAGTGTGATCCATGCTAATGGGGTCCATGCTAATGAAGTCTATGCTAATAAGGTTCATGCTAATGAGGTCCCTGCTAATGGAGTCTACACTAATGATGTCCATGCTGAGGGGACCATCGTCTGTCAACCTCTGACAGCGACTGGACTTTTCACTGCAAGTTAGCAGTTGCTTCCTGAGCATCATGGGGCCTCATCACACCCCATAGCAGCTGTTCTGAAATAAGTCCGACCCCTCCAAGCTCTGAAACCTGACTGCTGCCCTTCCTGCCATCTCCTGTAAGGAGGTGACCAATGGCAACCCCATTGCGCTGCCTATCCACCTCAAAATCCTAGCTCACGGCCCTTTCTCTTCCCTTCCCTCCATCTCAGGGGTCACACCTCTCCTCTGTAGTCTTCCCCAGCTCCCTGCCTGTTCTACCAGAATCTGCCTGTTCTACCAGAATCCTCAGCTCTCAAATGTCAAATGGCTGCACGGGCGCATGTTTGTGCAGGGTTGTCCCTCTGCCCTGCTCATCGCCAATGGGGATGCCTCGGCCCACGCACTCATCAGGATTGCTATGGTACAGAACATTTTGATTTTTTTTTTTTTGGCAGATTCTTTCCCCATCAGTGTCCACTTAGCACTGGAAGGAGAGCTGAAGGCTTGACTGGTTAAATAACTTGCTGACCAATTAGCTCCGCCCATGCCACTGTGCAATAGCACATCAGTGTAAGATTCAGGTGCCGTCAACACATCCAGGGTGGCCCTGAGGGGAATCCAAAGTCTCTCTGGGCTCGACCCTGGTTATGGTGAGGAGGACGCGTCAGCAATCCAGACCCGGAGCCAAAGCCCAAGGCCTCCACCTCCAGCTCCTTCGCCAGCTGCCTGCCAACCTACCTGCTAGGTCTCACTTTCTTCCAAGTACGTCACATCTAAGGTGTCTTACAACTTTGATTCTATCAATTCTCTGAAATAAATTCCATAGAGCAGAAAACAGCACTCTCTGCTATCCACTGGACCGTAAGGTGGATGCCCTCTTTTCCCTCTCGGCTCATGCACCTCCTGACTTAGAGCTTTCGCTGAAGGAAACAGGCCCCCTGTCCCAATAGCAGACGGGAGGCCCAGCCAGGTGAGGCTTTCTTTTCTAAGGAAGGTAGAATGACTCTTCTGGGATCATATGAGAATGTGGATTCTGGTTAAAATATTAGCTGTCTTGAAAACAAAGACCCAGTCTGGGATATAGGTGTTTGAGAAGGAGACTGACTGCAGAAGGATGCTCAAACCTTTGTTTTTAAACCTGTGAACACTCATCTCTTCCCTACCCGCCGCCATCTCTTAGCCACTGCGTTGCTCTAAGACCAGCGGTTGCCAAGCTCAACTGCAAAGAATAGCTAGCAGGGTGGGGAGCAGCTGGGCAGCGTTGCTGTTACCTGTGATGTCTTTTAGGGTTTCCGTGTCCCCAGCCCTTTTTGGACTCACGGATGAATGCACACAGGACACTAAGTTTCCTACTATGTCATGAAGTGAGGTCAAGTTTTCTAGGTTGAAAACATGCATATTGAGTGGTTCGCTGGCTATTTCTTTTAAGGATCCTTCGTCTGCATCCTCAACTGCAATTGCAAAGACGTTAACGTCAGCAGACTTAAGCTCCGCTGAGGGCAGAGAGAGGCCGTCCTCCGAGTGTCCATCGGTTAACACTACAATGACCTGGGGGACTCCGTCACTGGCCCGGCTTCCGGCAGCCTTACTGAGGTGACTGTGAATTACGTATTCTAATCCTTTTCCAGTCTGATTGCTTCCCCCAATATAAGACATGTTGGAAACATGGGAAAGGACTTCTTGTTTAGTACGATATGTGTTTAACAGGAACTCGGTATGAGGGTTTCCGTTGAACTGGACCAGAGCAAAATGGAAATCATTCTCTCCCACAGCTAAAGACTCTATAACATCATACAGAAACTCTCGAACAAGTTGGAAATGTTCTTTTCCAATGCTCCAAGAGGAATCCACTAGAAATATTATATCGGCAGCGGCACCATTTTTGACATCTTTAAAAAAAGACATTGGTTTAGATTTTTCTACTGTTCAACCATTACTTCCTATCAGTAAAACTCCCTGAACGAATTCAATTTACACTATGCTATTTATTACTAAATAGTTCACACCTGACTTGCAACGGATAGATTGCAGTGCAGACAGATAGGCAGACTTACCTGAGGAGCAGGGCCCCGGGCACCTGGACTCACAGACACGGTGCCCAGCCACAGCCCATGTCCTGTACTGAGTGACCACCATTCAAGCCAGTAGCACGCTCCAGAATGGGAGGAGAGTTCCTGGGTGTCTTTGAACTCAAGTGTGATTCTTTGTGGCAGTTTGACCCCCAAGACCCACCTGACCAGATCAGAGGGATCACAGGCATGCTCTTGGACACTGCTTACCTCAGGCTGACCTGAGCCCTCCCCTTCCATTGAGGTGGCCGGAGCCCGCCCGTCTAGAGCAGCCTGGCCTGGCCAGGGAGTCCCGTCAGAGGCCCCGCGCACCAGGCAGAGGAGAGGGACCCAAGTCAGTCCCCCCCAGCTCGCAATGCATGAAGCTTTTCTCGCTTTTCTAAAACTCTGAAAGCAAATTCTTAATAGGGTTATTCAGATCTATTTTTAAAATAGTTTTAGGAAGCAAATTTTTAAAAGATCCAACGATTCCAGATTTTTAAAAATGTACTTCTATGTCCAGAGTTACAGAGAGAGGGTGATCTTTGTGTTTTTCAGGGAAAAGAGAGCATCTTTACTCTCAGTAGTCTTCTTCTCCCTGTTATGTGCTCAGAGACCAACCAATGGCAGGAATGTGGAAAAGTTCTTCAGATGCTGAAACTCCTGAGAGGCCAACTTCCTGCTCATACCCAGCGCAAAAGCAAGCCCCTTTCAAGCCAACTCCACATTTTAGTAAAAACAAGTCATCTCTCACTGGATAAAGAGCGTTCTAGGGCTGAGCTTTCTCTTAAAAACGTGCCTAAGCTCTGTATGAAGCTCCTGGTGTCTGCGATTTAAAATCAAAGAATACTATCCCTGTTTATAAAATGAAGAATGTTTCTGGGCCTTACCTGCTTGTTGTTGGGCATAAGTCATGGAAAAGCCTGAGAGAAAGAGGCAAAAGATGGCCACTGAGGGCAAATGTCGATGTTTCCTCATTTTGAATTTGTCTAAGCACCAAGTATGAACCTAAAAGAGAAAACAGGGCAGAAGAGGATGATCAAATGTTGACTCTCATGCTGCAAAATTCTATGAGAATATACCAATGTCAATCTTAGTGCTCTGTGTTGGGGGGGGAGGGGGGCACCAAGAGCTGCGTGCACGTATGTTAATCTCAATTTGATTTCCACTGTGATGTGAGACTAGAATGCACCAATAAAAGCACATTAAAAAAATAAACCCAATGCTTTCCGTGTCTTTTTTAGACTTCCAAGGGAACTTTGCATCTGATTCATTCTTTGAACCAGCAGCAAATGGATATATGACAAATTGGTAGGTAGCCGGATGGAAGGATAGATAAACAGACAAACAGACACAGACAAAAATATACAGTCATGCACCATATAATGACATTTTGATCAACGATGGACCCCATATATAATGTAATTCCATAAGATTATCAACATCCTAGGGATGTCGAGCCGTCTACGTTTATGTATGTGCACTCCATGATGTCCGATATCCCTGGCTTTGATGATATTTGCACAATGACAAAATTGCCTAGTTATGCATTCCTCAGAATGTATCCCCATCGTTAGGTGATGTATGACTGCACACATACAGAAACACACATACACACGTATACACATACATAGATGACAGGGGAAGGAAGGAGAGAGGAGAGAGGGAAGGAGGGGGCGGAGTGGTGAATGAGAGGCGGACAGGTGGAGCTCCCCATCTAAGGCTTGTAGACAGCAGAACATAGGAGACCCTGTGACGGATCTGCTTACTTCCTGGCCGGATAGTCTTACGCACAGTGCATAGAGCACAATTAATTCTCTAGATGGACATTCACAGTGGTTTCGCCGCAACCTGAAAGCATTCTCTTTCTTTACCCCCACTACTAATAAACCAAGGATGCAGCCCTGTTATGAAAAGCAGTTTTAATTGAACATACAAGTGAGGAGCTTTGAGTCTACTGTCTGTATTACTTTGGCCACTGCTGAGAACTGTGCAATTAAGTCTTTTCCCATCCCAAAGAGTCAAGCAGCAACTTGGAAATAGCATATTCCTGAGCAAGTGGCGGGATGAAGCAGGTTCAGGAGAACAGACCCTCGCAGGCACCAGAGGTGGCAGGGGCGTGACAGCCAGCTGCAGTTTGTAGGTCGTGTTTAAAGGATTTAAAGAATCGCAGAGGAGAGCTTCAGCTCACGGGGAGAACGCGCTTTGCCTGGGTCGCAGCGTGGTGTGCAAAGCCGAGGGTGGAAGCAGGGGCCACTTCAACTCGCCCTTTCCCCGGGGCTAGTTAGCACCTTCTCTTCTCTCTGCCAACCTCCATTCTCACAGTGGAAGGAGCGCAGGGAGATTTAATTAGCAGCACTGTGAGGCCACACCTGAGGGCTGTCTGCCGCACCGTCTCCCACACCGTGCACCAGCCGCAGCTGCAAACCTGAATTCCAGGCTCACGTGACTCAGTAGCCCATGTCGTCAGACTCTTCCCTGCTGACGCCTTCTCTTCCTACCTCAAGCTTCAAATCAGCCTCCTCGCCCTCCTCGTCCCGATCCAATGAGATCATCTTGGGGGCCAGGGGCCTCCTCGAGACCCCTCCAGAGAGCTGCCTAGGTCTCTCTGTCCAGGCTGAAGAGCCCTCGGCAGGTAAGAACCTCTTTTCTCCTCCCCTTGGCTCAAGGCTCTGGTTTCCCATGACTTTGTCTCTGGCTGCATTCAAAGCTGCCACAGGACCTTGGGCTCTGGAGGCCCAGGGCTTGGCTCTTGGTGTTCTGCTGTTGCTGCCTTGGGATTCTTAACAACTTTTGAAGGAGGAGCCCCTCGCTTTCACTTTCAGTGATCCCATAAATGACGTAGCTGCTCCTGCCTGCAGCTGTGCAGCTCAGTGCCTCTTCCTGCCCACACTGGTCAAGGGTTCCCTGGTTAAGAGTTTAAGTAACAGTGTTGAGGAAGGATATTGGCAACACCAGCAGTTACGGAACACTATGGAACCACTGTTTTTTATGCTATGTTAGCAGAGTTGTCCAGCATCTACTATGTGACAATTTTTCAAAATTTATCTTTGCATGATCCTTCTAGATAGATGCCTATACCTGTGCTTATGGTGCAGAAATTGGGGTTCCGAGCATAAATGATCCAAATTGCACAATTAATAAAAGACGCTTCAGTGCTCAAATGGCACCTGAAGGTGACTGAGGTAAGAGGATAAGCAGAAAAATGGTTTTCCTCCATGACAACACCATGATTCCATGACAACTAGTCAATAAAGTTCAATAGTCTCGATTTGGGCATCTTAGGAATCAGCTAAGGAGTCAGTGATGTCGGGGAAGACCAGGTGCGTGAGATCAATAAATGTGGATCCTAGACCACCACACCCTCCCTTGGGAAAGCCTTAGTTAGCTTTTCCATCGTTATGACCAAAATATCTGCCAGGCACAACTTAGAGGAAGAAAGGTTTATTTGGGTCTCATGGTTTCAGGGGTCAGTCCATGACTGGCAGGCTCCGGGGCAGAGATGGCTGGGCAGTAGGGTATGGCAGAGAAAAAGCTGATCTCACCTTATGGTGGCCAGGAAGTAGAGAAAGAGAGGAGGGGCCAGGGAAAGACACAGGCCCCAAGGCCACATTCCCAGTGACTTACCTCCTCCAGCCATGCCCCACCTCCAAACCTGGCAGCATGGCCTGAGCTCTTCTGGGGGATGGTCTATAACTAAACCATTCGGTTGCTCAAAGCCTCAGCCTGCTCACCTATAACATGAGAACAACAATGATAGCACCTCTCTTGCCAGCCTCCTGGGAGGATTCTGTGACAGGCTGCTTGTTAAATGCCTGATGCTGATGCAAAATGGCTGGGAAGTGAATTCTAACTGCCATTCTCTTCCACGGTAGGCTTGGTCAGCATTTCCCAAAGTAAATGCCATGGGACAATCATTCCACAACATTTTCTAAAGAAAAAGGAGGGGTTTCCTTGAGGAGCAGAGTTTGGGAAGCGTGAGTTTGGGAAGCACTGAATCCCCAGCCTGCTTCGGAAATAGTTACAATAAACATTAACACATAGCAGGTTTGAGAGGTAAAGAAACAGCATAAAGAAGCCCATTGTGCTTTATCTAACCCGGAATTTGCCAAACATATGTTTTATTACATCATTTTTCAATAATAGCTATTCACATCCCAGGAAACAGCTGCCCGCTTTGCAAGCAGTGGGCTACTTGTTGCTGTGTCTGGTTTTGCTACGTTCTTGCTTCTCTGAAACACCAGTTAAAAAGGCATTTTCGCCCTCCCAGGCGTCCAGGGAACTCCAGTCACACTGGTTTTGCAAAAGTCTGTTCTCCTGGACTCCATTAACTGCAAGTAGGGATCCATGGGCCCTGGTGGTGGATCCACAGCCTCCCTGTAACCAAGTGAGAGGGTTGGAACGTACAGATGACCAAAGTTTCTCCAAAGAGCCCCAGGGGAGAGGCCAGAGCCAATCTCATCATTAGCATGATTTTCATGCATTAGTTAATATTGTCATTGTTTTTTCTTGTATCGAGTTTCAGGGTAAACTGTATGATACCAGAAATGATAGAGGATAGACTACAATTAGGTGGGAAGTTCCATTTGGTTTAAACAACTGAAATGCATTTAATCTAGGGAGATTGGGTTGCCATCATAATTTATATTTTACTGATAGGGTTTAAAGATTAAAAAGAAGAGCTGTGGTTAATTACAACATCTAAAGGCATTCAGCATCAGTGTGAATGAAAATCAAAAAAGCATCTTTCTCTATGGTTTTCAAGTACCTGACAAGTTTTCTTTTCTTCTCTTTGTGTGTGTGTGTGTGTGTGTGTGTGTGTGTGTGTGTGGCACTGGGGATTGAACTCAGAGGTATTCTAACTTAGAACTACATCCCCAGCCCTATTTTATTTTTAAGTCAGGGTCTCACTAAATAGCTGAAGGTCTTGCTAAGTTTCGGAGGCTGGCCTCAAACCTATATGCCTCCTGTCTCAGCCTCCCAAGTACTGAGATTACAGGTATGTGCCATCATGCCTGGCTTCGTATCTGTCAATTTTTCAAATGCACAAAAGCCCAAGTGCTTATAAACTGGCTTCACATCCTGTCTTGAGGATGATGTATGCTCCCGAGGCAGGCAGGGAGATGAGAACAAATAGGGCACAGAAAATGGTTTTCACAACATTCCCACTGTTGAGAAGTTCTGAAGATTGAAAGGACTCTGAAGACCTGGAAGAAGTGAGGACAGAGATATACCAACATGTTGGATAACCTAGAATAAGTACATAAATTTCCAGAAATATACAGCCTACCAACACTAAGGCATGAAATTTTAAAAAATCTGAATAGACTCATAATTACTGTGGAGTTTGAAACAGTGACCAAAAACCTCCTGCAAAGGAAATCTCAGGAGCAGATGGCTTTCCTGGAGAATTCCACAGAACTTTTAAAGAAGAATTAACACCAATCCTCAAACCACTCCAAAAAAATATTAAAGAGGAAGGAACACTTCCAAACTCATTTTATGAGGCCAATATTACCCTGAAACCAAAATAAAACAAAGACACTACAAGAAAAGCGAATTACAGTCCAATATACCTGATAAATATTGATAGAAAATTCTCAACAAAATACGAGCAATGCAAATTCAAAGCCATGTTACAAGGAATATACACCATAATCAAGTGGGTTGTATTCCAGGAATGCAAGGATGGTTCAACAAATAAAAGTCAATCAAGGTGATAAACCACATTAACAGAATGAAGGGGGAAACTCACGTGATCATCTCAATTAATACAGAAAATGCATTTAACAAAATCGAACTCCCTTTTATAATAAAAAAGAAACTGCTCGACACACTAGAAATAGAAGGAAGTTACATCAACATAGTAAAGGCCATATAGGGAAAACCCACAGCTAGCATCATACTCAGCTGTGAGAAACTGAAATCTCTCCCTCTAAGATCAGGAAAGAGACAATTATGCCCTTTCTCACAACTTCTATTTGACATAGTACAGGAAGTCCTAGCTTCTTCTTAGGCAAGAAAAGGAAATTAAATGCATCCAATTAGAAAGGAAGATGTAAAATTATCTCTGTTCACAGATGATATGACCTTATATATAGAAAACCCTGAAGATTACGCATATGTACACATATACATATACACACAAACTGTTAGAACTAATAATATAACAACAAAATTGCAGGATATAAAGCCAACATACAAAAATCATTTGCATTTCTATACACTAACAATGAACCATTGGATAGGAAATTAATAAAATGATCCCACTTATGATAGCATCAAAAAGAATAAAATACTTTGAAAGGAGGCAAAAGATTGTATACTAAAAGCTACAAAACATTGCTGGTAGAAATTAAAGAGATACAAATAAATGGAAAGACACCCTGTGTTCATCATTATGAAGACCTATTATCAAGATGTCCAATGCAACCTTCAGATTCAATGAAATCCCTATCGAAATATCAATGGCATTTTTTCA
The DNA here is from genome assembly GCA_004027185.1 of Glis glis. Taxonomy (NCBI): domain Eukaryota; kingdom Metazoa; phylum Chordata; class Mammalia; order Rodentia; family Gliridae; genus Glis; species Glis glis. The sequence goes on from PVJS01001301.1 coordinate 29,852, forward strand.
GAAATATAAAAAATACTAAAATGAGAACTGAAAATTATCCCCAAATAGCCAAAACTTTGATGAGAAAGAAAAGCAGAATTATAGACTTCACACTTCCTGATTTCAAAACACATTTCAAGCACATTAGAAAGCTAGAGTAATCAAAATAATATGATATTGGTATAAAGACCAATGGAACAGAATAGACAGCCAGAAATAAACTCTCCCCCAAATGATCAAAAATCTTCAATAATGGTACCCAAATAAAGGTGACCCAAAGAGGAAAGAACAGTCTCTTCAACAAATAGTGTTGTGAAAACTGGATATCCATATCCAAAAGAATGAAAGTGGACCCTAATCTTATGCCGCATACAAAAAATTAACTCAAAATGGATTAAAGACCTAAATGTAAGACTTAAAACTATAAAACTCCTAGAAGAACACATAGAGGAAAATCTTCATGACATTGGATTTGGCAATGATTTCTTGTATATAATACCAAAAATGAAGTTATTACCAAAAGAGAATAGACAACTAGGACTATATCGAACTTAAAAACTTCTTCCCAGAAAAGGAAAGAATCAATAGACTAAAAACACAATTTACAGAATGAAAGAAAATATTTTAAAACCATGTATCTATCTGATTAGAGGTTAATATCCAGAACATATAAATAACTCAACAATAGCAACAACAAAATATAACAATCTGATTTTTTAATGGGTAAAGGGCATATGATTAGCATATGATTCAGCAATCCCACTTATGGATATATATCAAAAGGAAATGGGAACAGAATCTCAAAGAGAGGTATTGAGAGTTGTCAAACTCTTAGAAACAGAAAAGTGGTGGTTGCCAAGCGCTGGGAGAAAGGGGTTGCTGCTCAATGGATATCAGAACTGTTTTGCAAGATCAGAAAGTTCTAGAAATCTATGGCATGTTGAGGTACCTATAGTTATCACCACTATGCTGTATACTTAAAAGTGGTTAAGATGGCAAGTTTTGTGTTACATGTTTTTTATCACAATAAAAGAAGTAAATAAATAAAAAGACAGGAGGACAGGAAAGATCACCTCCAGTTTTTAAAAGCACAGGTAAATATGTACCCCTAATATGCAGGCTGATATGTGTGCCATCTTTTTTTGAGATGTGATGGAGTTTAAGAGCTAAAATGGGGAAACAATGCATGCATTTTTCCCTGGTTTTCTAGTAACACTTATCTGTCCTTGCCTCTAAAGAGTATTTGTAAAGGAAGAAGTAAAGCAGATGGCGGCAACATGATGAGGTTTGGGGAAAAACACTTGAGTCATATGAAAGTGAAAGAGAATCCCGTGTGAACACTCAAACCTGGCGCAAAGCTACTTCTGCCCTAAGGAGGACCCGTGAGCCACATGGCTCATGCTTCACCTTCCTCCTGCCACGGGTCTCCACGGGCCCATGATTCTATTTGTGACTGTCCGTTGTATAATGCAAGAGTCCCGCTTTCCCCACGTGACTAATGAAGCCAAAGGTCAGCATGGTCTCCTGTTCTCAGCCTTGCCATCCCGAGTCTGTGGCAGAGGAAAGTCTGGCTGGCTGATTAGTGATGTGGCTTAGCCAGGAATGAGGCAGTGAACTGGTGTCCCCATGGGCCACTCGGCAAGATGGCAGGGAGGCTTAAGGAGAGCAAGGCCCCTTATTGAGGCCGCCACCCAAGGACAGGAGAAAAGTGGGCACAGAGGAAAGCCATGGACTAGCCATTGAACCCTCCTGCCTGTGCCCTGCCCTGCCATGAGAAAAGGCACGGACAGGGTGCAGGCCTAGGTCAAAAATTGGTGGGATGGAGAAAAATAAGACCATAAAATGAATTCCAAGACCCACTGTGGCTTTGGGCTTCCAAGGAAAGTCAACAGAAAGCATCACCTGGGAGCAAACAGCCCTTCCCTGTGAGTCAGACTCTGAGAACCTGAAGGCATGATCTCAGCAGCCCAAAGAGAGCCACCTGTCAACTCAACTTCCTCTTGGAAATGCATCGGAACGTTGTTCCAGAGGAGTTCAGGAAGCCAGCTATCCCCACAATGTATTGCTTTCCACAGTGACGGGACAGCCATGGGTGCTGATAATGGCAGCATTGCAAGCAAGGTCCAGTCTCCTTGGCTTGAAATGGTCAGCACCTGCTGGACACAGGTTACGCGCCACAGAGGAGCAGGATGCCCCGTCTTCAATGCTCAGTGCTTGGGCTGGGCACTCTTCCCGAAGTGAAGTCACAACCACATCCAGCTCAGCTCTCCCCACGGCAGCACAGACCCCACTGCCTGACTGGCTGACCTTCTCCCTCCACTGAGGATGCCCCACATGCCCACAGCCCTGCTCTGCCCCTTTACTCTCTAGAAATCCTTCAAACCCTGCTCTTCCCTCGGAGTCTTCCAGAACTTTCCATCAAGTATTACCTCCCCTTCTCACTCTATTCGACACCATTCCTGGGTTTTCTTCAAAAAAATGAAAGCAAGTGAAATGCCTGTGCTTTTTTGCAATTCATCAATTAATTGATGATACACCCTTTAAAATTACATAAAATTTATGCATTGCCCCATGTGCTATTCTTGATTCTTTCTATTATAATTTATCATCAAACTTTTGATCTAGAATGAGAATCCCACTAGATTCTTTTCAGGAATATAGCCTGTTCTTTCCAAAATGACTCGTGATCATTGTAATTGGTCTAGACCAATGTTCCAATATGAGATTGACAGATTCAAAGGGTTTATGACTCTCCCACAATTGTGTACAAAATGGTATCTGTGAATGTGGGGTTTCCTGGGCATAGGCTCATGTTCTCTGTGATGCTAAAAGGCAGCTATGTCAGTAGCTGCCCACCATCCCCAAAGTTTAAGCATCACAACTTCAATCAAAAATTTTAATTCAAGCTGCTAGGGGTGTAGATCAATGGAAGAATATGTGTTTAGCATGCTTGAGGCCCTGGGTTCAATCCTCAGTGCCAAAAAAAGAATAAAATATGGAATCATCTAAAAATGTTAATGTAAATCTTCTGGAAATTCCAGTTCAATTATCTAAAACATTTGGTCCACGCAGGAGATGTCTGACTTTAATTAGCATTTTTGTTCAAGAATTGGGACACAAGAATATTAAAAAGTCTCATTGCAAAGCATTGGCCTACGTAATCTGCAAGGGAGAAAATGGAGCCTGAGATGGGGCGACTGTGCTGGGTCTGGTTGTAGGATGGGAAGAGCTGCGGTGCCTCTGTAGGCAACACAGACAGAAGGCAGGGTGAGTCATGCCTTTGGCAGTTTTTGCTACTGGTTTTTTAACCATCCCTGTACCTCACAGCATGTGCTCCTTTGAGTCCACTAATTCTGCCACGTATTAGACATTGGGTGGGTCAGGATGGAGCAATTCCAAAATACTTTCCAAGACTTCAGTAGTGCTCAATAAAATTTAAACAGTAATAGGATGAAATCCGTAAAACTTTTCTAAGCCATCTCCTACTCCAATGGCTCTCCAAGGAAAATGAATTTAAATTGTTGCATATCACACGTGAAGATATTTATTTCCACATATCCATCTTTAGAAGAGTAGCTGCCTACGTAAAGGGCTCCACAATGGGACCAGCAAGGAAACAAATATGCAGTGCACAGCAATTATCTTTTCCAGAATCCATCCAGGTGTCCTGAGAAGAGGAGAGGAGGAAGCGGAGGAGAGGGGCAAAGCTCCCTCCCACTCTGGGAAGCAAGTCAGAGGACACCTGCGTGGTGACGTCACTGCCCCAGAGATGCCTCCTCACGTGGTCTCCCTGAGCTGAGTTCCCAGGTGGGCGAAGCACTTCCGGTTCACACACTTTTCCTGCCAACCTGCTTAGGAGCCCGTCCTGTGGCTCGTGGGTTCCCAGCCCAGCTGTTGAATATTTGTTAATGTTTTTGTTTGCAATTAAATCTATTCTATTGTTTATCACATCCTGGAGTCTCGATTTTTAAAACCCAATTTCCTGGCATCGAATGGTGGAGAATTTTTTCATTTAGATTAATAAAAGATGTCAAACACTGTCTCCCCAAACGATCACCCAGCTCGCAGGCTTTAATAAAGGGGAATGAGGCGGCCACTCCTTCCTTGCTTCCCACCACCATTCCCCCATGACCTTCAGGAAAGAAAGACAAGAGAATACAAGTAATGTGGATTGGGCTTCTGTCTCAGAGGTAGGATTTCATGCCTTCCTCCCATACTCCCATGGCTGCTCTTCCCATTTTACAGCTGAGAAACTAAAACAAGAGGAGGCGAGGTGATTTCCCAAGGCCGCATAGATTAAACAAGATAAAAACAGATAACCCAAGTCTGCCCTTCTAAAGTCCAGAGGAAGAACCCCAGGAAAACGTACAGGCTGGATTTGGCCCAGATCTCGAGGAAACTCCCCATGTCTTTTGGGGAAAAAATAGACTTCCTTGGTGGTGACAAATGTCTGAGTCTATTCTTACAAATATGCAGGAAAAAAAGTCAGAATGGGCTGGTAGAGCCCCGCGGGCTGGGTGGGGTGGGGTGTCCTTAGTCCAAGACTCTGTCCTCAAGATGAGGGATTCAGTAAGAGAAGTTCATTAAATTCTCACTCTCTTCTTTCTATTTAGTTTCTAATTCTTTCATTTTTACCCAGCTTCGTTTTAAAAAAGATTCCCGGTACCTTTGCCCATTGAGTACCTTTACCCACTCAACATTTACAAAGGAACCCCTTGTTATAAAGTTGTCCGACACAGCCCTTCAACGTAGAATCACATCCCAAAGACTTTCCCAAGCTATTTTGCAATTCTGTGAAATTAGTTTTCATTAAGCCTACTCAAAAGCTTTTCATTTTCCACGTCTGGAAATCTTTTTTAAGAAAGAGACCCACACATGCACACAAGGAAATAATTTTAAAACAAAGGCTTAAATGCATCCAGAGCTCCCATTTTGAAGTCTTTTATTTGGTTTTCTCCAAGCGTGTCTTTTTTTAAAACCAGGCTGTCCTCATATTGAGGTCTAGGACTTCTCTTAACTCCTAACTGCCCTGTTTAAAATGGGGGCTGCAGAAATAGTCCAAGGCCACAGCGAGAGAGCAGCGCATACCCACTGTGAAACGCGAACTCACATCTCGGTGAATTTGGGGTGCTCGTCCACCCTGACCTTTGCCACGCCCTTTGCTCCACTAGGAGGACAGAAGCATCCTAGTTCTCTCCCTTTTTCTCATCCTTTCTCCCCTTTCTTGCCTCGGTCCCAGGAAGGAAGCAAAGAGAGGATCTATTAGGTCCCCCAGCTAGGAAAGGAAGAAACTGGAATTTAATCAGTATTGCTGCTTGACAGATCTCTCAGGGACTCCTCAAAAGCAAATGATTTGGAATGACTCTAAGAAAACCTCCCAAAGAAATACATCAGAAACTAGTTTTCTACGATTTATTTTATAGCTTGTATCTCATGTTTCTATTCTGAGCAACTGCTCCAGGATAATCATTTATGTGACTCCGTCTCTGAATGTGTTTCCTGAGATGGCAAAATGTAACTCTTCTGATGGTGCACGATAGCACGACCTTCTTGTCACCTACTGGGGTCCTTGTTCAACACTGAGTTGCTGGCTCCAAATCCTCTGCTCTTCCCGGTAAAATCTAATATAGCGACACCAGTTCAGCAGCTCATGCGGTATCACAGAGCAATGCGGAAAGGGAGGGTGTGGACACCCCTGGCAATCGGCTTCCTCTGTGAAGGAGAGAGCTGCACAGCGGCCGGACACGAGCTAAGCTCCTCGTGGGTTAATTTCCTGCCTTCTGTAGCGGCGACTCTAATAAACTCAGGATTCACTGCCCAGAAATTTGGAAATTTTCTTAAAAACGTATTCTTAGCATCCAAGATAATAACCGTGAAGCAGAAAGCCCCATATCTGCTTTGGCTTGCAAAGCTAGACGCCACCATGCAAATGTAAGAAGCATTCTAGGTTCTTAAATATGTGGCAGCCAGACAAGACTCAGGCTCCATGTATCCTGCTAATTATAACCATTAGGCAGAGACTAGTTCAGTTTTAACCTTAAGGCAGAGCGTGCACCAGCAAATGCCTCAAAAGCGGCTGCACAAACCCCCACCCCATTTCAAGCGCACATGATGGGGGTCCAGGTTGGGGTCTGGACCCCACACACTTATTTGCATCTCTGCCGTTCTTAGCCGAGGACTTCGGTGCTACCGGCCTCTCTGAAACCCCTGTCTTCTGTTGTAGAATTAGGAAAGCAAAGTGGATAAAAAGGTTCTCAAATCATGATGAAAAGTCAAATTATTTTCTGATTCATAATCAAGTATAGAAGAGAAATTTTGTTTCTAAAATAGAGATCATGCAAAATTCTACTTCCTTATTGTCTCCATGGTACTGGCCAGCTCATCTCTCCCAGCCTGACTTTTTTATGTGTAAAATAAGCCTAACTAAACAGGCAGCGGTCCGGAGACTTCCCAGGGGCTGGTCCTGTGGGGTTTTCTGCCCCCCTCACGGCCCGGGAGCACCCTCAGGGCCACCTGTGATTCAGCTGAGCCTCCTGCACCTCTGGGTGCCGCACTGGGCTGCTGAATGGGCTAATGAAGATTCCAGAAGTGAAAAGCCAGCTTCCTGGAATGGGTTCCCTTGGGATCTGAGTCATCTCCAGCTGCCGTTCGGTTTTTAATTTTGAAATTAAACTGACCCAGGAGATTTTCTCTCCTGTGGCCAATGCCCAATGCATAGGCTCCGTGAAAATTGTCGTCTGGCGCACCCCAGGGGGATCTCGCAGGAGAATTTCCCACTGAAGATTTCCCTGGCCACTCCCAACCCTCCGCACACCCTGAGTCTGCAGCTTCAACGGGCCAGCAGCACCGTGCTTGTCAGTGCAGCCAGACCCCTACAAGGCTAACAGTTTGCCTCTGGGAGAGCCTTTGGCAGAACTTCTCATATTTGTTTCCTTTTTCTTCTCTCCTTTTCCTTTCCAGATTTTTTTATTGTAACAACAGTTACTGCTCCTCTGCATCTTACAAGATGCTCCCCCAAAAGGAAAACTGGCAAATGCAAAGAGTACCTTTCTCCACACGATACTCTAAAACACAGTCTTCAAGGCTCGTCCCCTGCCATGTTCCAGTTCAGATATCTGCTCGCTGGACAATGCAGGGCAGCTGCAGAGCCCCCAGGAGACGCTGGCTTTGTGTCTACATTGGCACTGGGCCTTGGACAGTCATGCGCCTCTCTGAGCTCTCTGTTCTCACCTGGAGTGTACAACGTGTGCAGAAAACGTCCAAGACAGCAGTTCTGCCAGACTTCAAACAACTGAGCAAATTCATGTATTTGCCAACCAGAAGAGCAAGGGCCATGCCTTGGTCATTTTTGTCCCCTCCTTTGACCTTGAATCTCAGTGCCTGTGAACCCAGTGGGTCTTATTAAGCCAAATGACTATAACAAACCGACCAACTAGAGTTAGGTGGTTCTGCTCTGAGCTAAAATTCTGTGCTTCAAAGTCCTAACAGTGGCTGTCTCAGGCTAAAATCCTAAGTCTTGTAATCCCAGTACTTGGGAGGCTGAGACAGGAGGATCTCGGGTCCGAGGCCAGCCTCAGCAACATAGTGAGACCCTTAGTAACCGAGCAAGACTGTGTTTCAAAATAAAAAATAGAAAGGGCTGAGGGTGTACCTCGGAGGTAGAATGCCCCTGGGTTCAATCTTCAGCACCCAAAAAATAATGATAAAAATAAAATTGTAAGTCTGAGAGTCAGTAATATATATTTTAACTAACAGGTATTTAAACTGGAACATTCATAACTATTGCTTGTGTGAATTTGTTAAAAATCTGTTAAAACCAGTTGTCCATCAGGGGAAAATGGCAAAAGGCAGGTAAGGAATACTTTAGGAGTTACTGGATTGGCTAATTTTAACATCTCTTTCAGTGTTAAAATTTTAAAATTCTATATGAACATGCAAATGTGATTTGGTTCCCAAGCACCTGTGGATCCGCTTAAATTTTTGTGACTGAATACTTGTAAAATGTCTCCTTTAATATTTCCCACTCGCTTGGTGCTCTTGCAGTACAGCTGCCTCAGAGTGGAGTGCCTCACTGGAAGGCGTAATTTCATCTCAATACACTCCCACAGGAGCACAGAAGGAAAACAAAATTCCAAATTTATAGCCAATTCAGATATTATGAACAGCCACATTAGTAATAGTAGTGATTATAGTAATAAGAATGTGTTGAAACAAGGCTCTAGGTCAATCCTAAATTTACCCACAAGCTCTGATGGGGTGTAAATTGACTGACTGCCTGGGATCCCTGAAACCCCACCCTGAAACTCCACACACCACCTGAGATTCTCCAGGCGATCAGAGGGACACACCGCCCTCTAGAGGAAAGAAACCAAACTACATCCTCAGAACAGGCAGTCCTGGGATGAAGGTACCTACTCAAAGTTCCATCTCCTTCCCAAAATAGACCAGAATGCATTTAAAACTACATCTTTTAAATTAACACAATGAAATCTAGAAGGGAGATCCTTTTTTTGTGAAATGAGGATCTGTGGGAACTCCCTGAGAATAACATCCATTCCCTGGTTTCCAGGGGGCAAGCAATGTCTTCATAAACTAGAATTATCTCTGAGGATTTTTACAGTGGAAACAGAAACTTTATCTACAAACGGGAATGGAGAGAACCGTTCTTGTTTAGCTTACGGCTGAGTTAATGGGAGCCTTTTAGAGTTCCCCTGCTTTCAAATTTGAATCATTTGGGCTTTGATTTCTTTCGCTACCAACGGGATTTTTAAATGTCAGGGTGCTCCTCCAATCGTCAACTATTTGTGCAGCAGCGGTGTGTGTTTACTGCCGGCTTCCCACAGCGAGGACACCATGTAAAGTTTGCTCCCTCAGGTCAGCGGTGGAAAAGCCACCTGGTACACAAGGTGCCTTTCAGACGGGGACACCGCCCGCCACTCTCCCCCCAGAGACACCGAATCCTCAGCTTCCACAAAGTGACAACTAATTTCCAATTAAAATTTTAACTGGAGTTGTTAGCATGCCTGCCAGAAAGTCTCATGCAACAGAGTTTGGGACTTGCTGGTGAATTTTAAATCCTAAACGTGGAATTTCACATAAAAGCGAGTGGAGACACAGACCACTGGTCAAGCTACTCTAATACTCAAGAAAAGGAGTGGGGCCCCAGGGGCACATGCTCTCACCAACTTCCAGAGAGGAAGGAAGTCTTTCAAGCTGGCTCCACACCCAAAACCAGGGTCAAGATACAAAACCTCATCTGAGGCTCAAATCCATAATCCACAGTGAAAAGAGTGGAGGAATTCCTTCCTACTTTATCTCAGTGATCACTAAGTTCTAACACAGGAAATCACAGGTCAATGAGATGCATTTAAATAAAGCGAAGTGTCGAAGTAAAGGCAAATCTAATTCAGAAAGATGCTTTTCTCTTCTCAAAAATATCATTAAGACCCGGGCTTGGACCCTCGCCCTGCAGCTGCTCACCATGGTGGGGAAGGGCACACAAATCCCTAGTGTGGGAGGAGCCCTGGTCAAGGGCTGACATTCTAGGGGCCTCCCCCGACACCTCCCAGGAAAGTACCAGGGCCACACCCTCCAATTCCCAGAAAGGAGAAATCCCACCATGGCGTCCTGTCCCACATCCTCTGCCCCACCCAGTGTCTGCCTAATGGCTTCTTACTGCCTAAGCAAAGGTGTCCCGACAAACTCCCTGTATCTTAGATTTCTGTAAAAGAAATTCCCCACCTCTCCTTCCCCACACCTTCCCCCTCAGCAGCAGGCCCACACCAGAAGGGAGCAAAATCCAGACCCCACCCTCTGCGCCCTCCGTGCTCAGGGCAGGCTGAATGAGGGGCGCACCCCAGGATCCATCGTACCAAGACTCGCTCCCTGCAGTTCATCTCTCTCCATAAATTGGTAGAGCTTTAGGGATCCTAAACCAATTTTCCTTCTACTGATGATGGAATGTGACCGGAGGAAATCTCTCATGGGGGAGAGATCAGGTAGCACATTTCAAATCTAGATGCAAATCAGGCTGGGTTCCTTCATTGCTGGGCTCATCCCCCCGTTGCTCCCCAACAAAGGTGCTGGTCACTGCTACAGGCTTAGCCACTGGCGCTGTGGCCCCAGCAAGGAATCCACCGGGCACCTCTGAGTCTCTGAGCCTCTGGCTCCTCACTTTAGAACCAAGGAGTGACTGCCTTGGTGGCTCCCAACCGAGACTCTCTCCTGTTACCTTTCCTTTCACCCAGCAAAGAGTTTGAAAGTTACATGTCAGCAACAACCAACCAACTCATTTTCAATATCATTTTGGTTAGGGGCCGTATAATTTTTATTTTAAAGCCATTTTTCTCTGTGTGTGTGTGTGTGTGTGTGTTACTGGGGATTGAACCCAGGGGCCTTCTACCTCTGAGCCCCCAACCTTATTTTATTTTTTATTTTGAAACAAGGTCTCATTAAGTTGCAGAAGTCTAAGTTGCTGAGGCTGTCCTCGAACCTGAGATCCTCCTGTCTCAGCCTCCCAAGTACTGGGATTACAGGCGTGCACCACCACGCCCAGCTGGTTTTAAAGTCATTTCTGGTCATCTTTCTGCAGCATGAAGAAAGGGTCCTCTGGGAGGCTGGAAACATGTCCCCTGAGCACCCTGGAGGATCTGAGACCCTGTGGCTCTCCTCTGAGTCAGCCGGGGGGTCAGCTGGGGAGAGGAGCCAGTTGGCACAGGTTAACACCCCACATTTCCATGGGGGTGTTCAGGCACTCCCATAAAGTCACAGCAGTTTGTTCTTGGTGTCCAGACCAGCCTCCAAATTTGCCCCAGGCTTGCTGTGAAACTCTGATTTTTCTCTAACCAATCCCCAGTACTCCACGAGGTCCTCCCTGTGACCCCACCCCTGCCTCAATTGAGGCAATTTTCTAACATAGTAGGTTTGAAATAGGTCCCCATACAGGCTGACAAGCACAAGTGAGCAGCCTCCAGCCTCACTGGAGAGGACCTGAGCCCCACCCTGTGTCTTCCCGGCCAGGGAATAGCCCTGGGGCCTCCCAGCTTGGCACCGGCCTCACGTCAGACAGCACAGGCCGGCCCGAAGCCCCAGGAGCTCTGCCTTATCCACTCGGCCCGCTGCCCAAGCACCGAATTCCTTCTCCTCCTCTGACCCCACAGCTCCCATAAGCAAAGCCCGAAGGACAAAGTCTCCAACGGCGCCTTCAGATTCCTGAAAAGATGAGCCCTATGGTCACAGCTATAGAACTCTGGATTGGCCCTGAGCCTGGGCACAGGGTCACCCCAATCCCCAGATGGCAGCAGATGTGCTCCACTAGCGCCTTCAGCAGGGGACCTGCGGGTACACCCTGACCCGGCATCACCCTCAGAGAACTCAGAGGAACCCCTGATGGATCTGCTCAACAGGTAGCGCTGTGATCCCAACAAGACACTTCTGCAGACAAAGCAGATTCCAGCTGGGGTCTGAAAGGAGACGCTGCAGATAAGTCAGGAGCCCCACAGCTCTGCCTTCAGGAACGCACAGGGCGCGCGGAGAGCCGCAGACGCACCACCGAGAACCCCTAAGCTCTTAGGCGACCCGCGACCTGCACCACGTTAAAGAAACCCAGTGCCACAGAGCGAGAAAGGAAATCCGCTCTGTGTCTGGAATCCTCCAGACACCTAAACCGTGTGCAGAAAACAGAGGAACAGAGGGACTGGAAGGGCCTCTAAAGTTACCTAGAAGCGGCCACCTCCGACTTAAAGTGAGTCGTTCTTGCCTACCAGCATGGGAGGCAGAGGGGCCATCGCACTCACCCTGAGCAAACCGAAGACGCGCGTCCCTGGGCTTCTGGAGGTGACTATGTTTGACCAGGATGCATATTCTCCCCGCTCACTGCCTGTGCTGGTCTCTGTAGCCTTCTCCACCGACGGAGAGGGGACTCCGGGGAGACGGGAGGCAGACTCTCGCAACGCTTGCAGGAGGCTGGAGCCCGGAGAACTGAGCTGCCTTTGGTGGAAGACTGAGCTCCAAACTGGAAGGGGTCCAGGGGTACAGTCAGGGCTTCCTCCAGCTCCTCCCCTCCTCCTCCTCCTCCTCCTCCTCCTCCTCCTCCTCCTCCTGCTCCCTTCCTCCCGACCCCTCCTCTCCCCCTCCTCACTGCAGTACTGACCTAACTGTAAATGAAAACCAGACCGCAGGCTCTGTTGCCTCTGGCCCCCGCTGCAAGCTGATGTCACCCTCTGGACTTGCCTGCACCCTACAGACGCTTAGCTGGACTCCTGCAAACCCCAGCGCTTGGAAAGAAACAGACCCTCCGACCAGTCACCTTTGGGCCCGGCCCCTGGCGGCATGAAGAATGGATTTTGGGATTTCTTCGTGGGTCTCCATGGTTTTCCTGCAGTGTTTTCCAACACCATCAGGAGGGAAAACAGGAAATGCAGTCCCCCTCCTGCCTCGCCACACCCTCCGGCTTCTTCTTGAAGTTTCTGAATCAAGACTTCTCCTAATAGTCTCCCCTTTCAAATATAAAAGCTGGCAATTAAAATCGCCTCGGCTTTCCGCTAACCAAAGCTGTGTTTGCCGGTGAAAGGGCACAAGGAGGGAAACTACTTTTTTTTTAAGTTCTCTGTATAATGATTCTGATTGAGAGGGTTGGTCTCACTGTGTGACATGCTAGGGAACGAGGACAGTTATCAGGTTCCGAGTCTCAGGAAACTCCTAAGCTGGAACATGAGGTTGAACCAAGCCCTGTGCCCTTCAGAGCACTTTGATAAATGTGTCTCTTATCAACAAACGTCGCCAACCCTGAGCCCTCCTAAATGTGCCCGGTTTTCTTAGGTGAAATTATGATCCCACTTTACAGATGAGAAAAGCAATATGCAGACAGGGTTAAGTGACACCCTCATACCCCCTCCCCCGGGTTGATAGCAGGGCTCAGATCTGAGCTCCCACCCCCAACACTCCCAGACTTCTCTCTCTTCTTCTCCCTTGTTCATGCAAAAAGTCAATAAATGCAAAATAAGATATACCTGAATATTTTTTACTTTTTTTGAGGGGGAGGTGTTACTGGGGATTGAACACAGGGGCAATCTACCTCTGAGCTATATATACCCCCAGGCTTTTTTATTTTTTTATTTTGAAACAGTTTTGCCAAGTTGCTGAGGCTGGTCTCGAACTTGTGATCCTCCTGTCTCAGCCTCCCAAGTACTGTTATTACAGGTGTGTGCCACCATGATCATCCATATTTTTTACCTTGATGTCCCTCCAAAGCTAAGTATGAAGAGCAAAGAAATCATTAACCAACATCTCCCCATGAGCTATCTCCTTCCAGTTTGGGGAAGAAGGGGAGACAGCTCCCAAGAGGGAATGCCCACAGCTCCAGGGCTTCCTGCTCACAAGCACCCCACTCTGCTCCCCGGGGGCTCGCTTACAGAATGTGGGGGTGGGTAACGGGGATGGAGAACTGGATTGTGGGGTTCCCTTGCCCTTTGCCTTTAGGAAGAAGAAAGCAAGGCTCCGGGCATGGAGCCACACCGCCCACATGACACGTGGAGGGGGGACGACATTCCCTGCAGGGGTCCAGTTCTCCCACCGAGTCCTTGCTCCACGTACAGGCATGGAATTGGGCCCCTACGGAGCCCGGGACACTGCCACCCCTCCTTGGTTAGAGTCTGTAAGTTCGACTCTAGGGAGAACAATTTCTCTGAGGCACATTGCCCGCAGCAAATAAGACAACTTTTTTTTTTTTTTTTTTTTTTTTTGCGGTACCAGGGATTGAACCCAGGGGCGTTCTACCTCCGCACTACGCCCCCAGCCCTATTTTTTATACTTTATTTTGAAACCGGGTCTCACGAAGTTGCAGAGGGCCTCACTAGGTAGAGAGAGAGAGAGAGACAGGGAGAGAGAGAGAGAGAGAGAGAGCTGAGGCTGGCCGCGAACCCGGATCCTCTGGTCTCCGCCTCCCAAAGTACTGGGATTACAAGCGTGCGCCACCATGCCCAGCAAGACAACTTTTAATTACAGCCTCGTGTTCTGAGCAGACCAGCTCAGTGAGGCTAAGTGAACCCGCGCGAGGTACGTGCCCCCATTCCTGGTTCCCTTCTTCAGGCACATATGCAACTTTTTTTTACAAAATAGTTAATTTCTTGGTATTAGAAATTACTGTTATTTAAAAGCAAGGATGATGAGTCATTTAGGACAAGGTTTAAAGAAATAAGCACCTCTGCTCAATAAGGAGTTGTACTCTCTAATATTTAACTATAACCATGATCTAGGCCCTCTGCAACACCGCCTGTGGCTCCAGAAACTTCTGGAAACTGGTGGCAAAACTCCCTTGTGCTAACTAGAAGCAGAATGTTGGCTTCTATGATTTTCTCACTTAATTACCAGTATTTAGGATTCTCACTGAAATTTCCAGTTCCTGTCTGCCATCTAGTCCCAAGAGGAAACCATCTCACAAGTCAGCAGTGGCCTAGACACAGAGTCTGTGACTGTGCCTGGACACTGAGGGGCCTCATAGGCCGACTGAGGGACCCGATAAGAGATCTGAGGGAGCTCATAGGCCGACTGAGGGACCTGATAAGAGATCTGAGGGACCTCATAGGCCGACTGAGGGACCCGATAAGAGATCTGAGGGAGCTCATAGGCCAACTGAGGGACCTGATAAGAGATCTGAGGGGCCTCATAGGCCGACTGAGGGACCTGATAAGAGATCTGAGGGAGCTCAGAAGCCGACTGAGGGACCCAGTAAGAGATCTGAGGGAACTCATAGGCCGACTGAGTCAACCAGTCAACCTGGACAGATGCAGAGCATCACAATGAATTGCCACAGCTCACCTACACCGTAATATAATGTGGGAGAGCACGCCGAAATGGAACGCGAAGCCACTCTTAAAGAAACATGCAATGATTTCTCCTCAACACCATCCATTTATTTTAACTCAACATAATAAGCCCATGCCGAGGGAGGAGAGAAGGCAGAAAACGCGATTCGGTCCTCCACAGGACCCTGAAGCTGTAAACGCCATCACAGTTAAGATGGAGACTATGACCTTGTGGGAACTTTAAGAAATGTTATCAGCAGACAGCTTGGGAGCAGGGAGTTGAATGATTCAAAACCAGCTCATACGAGAAGCTTCTGGAAGTCCACATGAATTAAGCCCTTTCCCATGTTATGTCTTTAATAATACCACCCCAGGTCAGTTCCTTAGCACCGCCCCACCCCCATTGCCATCATGACCCAAAGCCCATAGTAAGCATTGGGGGCATTGATGGGAGTCAGAGCCCACCATGGGGTCCTATGCCCCCCTCCAGGGTGATTCGGGACCTGAACCTCTGAGCTCATGATCCTTTGTGAGCACGGGGCCCTCATTACTGTTGGCACTTATGCAGCCTTCTCCAGTCACAGCCAGCACCCCGACCTCAGCCCCAGGGTGCTGCTCAATACCTAAAGGGTCTTCCCAGTGGGCCTCAGAGGCTTGAGCAGAGAGCGAGCAGGGGTGGCACCTACCACGGAATAGGAAAGGTTGAGAGGTGCCCAGGCCAGGCTGGAGGTGCAGCTCAGCGGCAGAGCACCTGCCTAGCGTGTGTGAGGCCCCGAGCTCAGTCCCAGTACCGAGGCCACCATATCCAGTGTCACAGCAGGTGTGCCTGCATGTGCAATTATCACAACAGATTTGCTTGACGACGGGAGGCTGGAACTTCATCTGACTGAAGAGCAGTATGTGAGATTCCAAAGAAGCGCAAAGGAAAAGACTCCCAAGAGGCAACTCTACTATTTCAAGGAAAAGGACTGTGGGGCCAGCCATTGAGGGTGGACGAGGTTCCCATCATCCCACAGCCAGCGGCAGCTGAGATTCCTCGTTCCTTCCCTGTGCCTGTTGGAAGCCTCCCTGAGCTGCAGAATGGAAAGTTGACTGGCTGTCCAGGAAGGAGGTTCCAGTGCCTTCCTGAAGACTAACCAACCACAGGTCTTGGACAACTAGGAAGCATCAGCAGCTCCGTTTCCAGCTCCGCAGAACGAGTGGCAGCAGGCTCCATGAAGTCCAGGGTAACCCGGCATCAATCCGCCCAGGGTCTGGGCTGCCTTGACCACTTCACCTGCACCTCGTCCCTCACTTTCCTTCCTCTGCTCCGGTCTGCACACTTCTGACTCTCCACCTCTGGACCCAACCCCACCTAGGGCTCACGGACAAGGAGAGAATATACCCAGTGGGCCGGCTGCCCCGTTCCCTGCGCCCTGAGCATTTTGTACACATGTTGATGCAAATCTTCCATGACTCTATTCTACTGCACAAATAATGCTGGACTAGCCAGGCATGCTGGTACACTCCTGTAATACCAGTACTTGGGAGGCTGACACAGGAGGATCACAGGTTCAAGACCAGCCTCCACAACTTAGAAAGACTCTCAACAACCTAGCAAGACCCTGTTTCAAAATATAAAAAGGGCTGGGGGTGTATCTCAGAGATAGAATGCCCCTGGGTTCGATCCCCAGTACTACAAATAATGATAATGATAATAATAATGCTATACTCAGTAATTGTTTTTGCTTTGTTTTGCTTTGGTACCAAGGATTGCTAAGTTATTGAGTTGGCCTTAAATCTGTGATCCTCCTGTCTCAGCCTCCCAAGTACTGGGATTACAGGCACCTTGCCCAGCTTACTCTCAGCAATTTTTGAGAGTACAGCCAAATGACATCTCACTTCCAACTACAAAATCACAGCAGTCTATGTAGAACAAGGTGCCGGCAGTGAACAGCACTGGGATGGGTCATGTCCCTAGACCAGCTCTTCCCCTATTTCAGCATTGGGATGGATCATGTCCCTAGACCAGCTCTTCCCCTATTTCAGCATTGGGATGGATCATGTCCCTAGACCAGCTCCTCCCCTATTTCAGCATTGGGATGGGTCATGTCCCTAGACCAGCTCTTCCCCTATTTGGGGAAACAGACTTCACCTACTCGGATCAGATGTTCAGAAGAGGGCTTTCATCTTCCTGAAGACCCTTCCAGCACTGCCTCCACTGGGTGGCCCAGGGCTGGGCACAGCACAACCAGTCCAGCCAGGGCCTTTCCCCAGGGCTCCTAACTTGCACCCTGAGCCACCTTGGGCCCTCTGTCGTGATACCAGGAGCTGCCATGTGTGCCGCCATTTGGAGGAAGCCAGCCAGAGAGAAGGAAGCAGAAGCTCTCGGCTTCCTGATGCCAGACATCCAAAGAGACGGAGCCTGCCCCAGAGTCCGGTCCTACCTGCTCCCTCTCAACTCTGCCGTTAGTTATGTGAGCCAAGGATTACTCATTCTCTATACTAATCCAAGTTCCTGACACTTACAGCCCAAGGAGTTCTGCCTGGCGCACCAATAAAACCCGCTCAGAGAGGACACACTTTGAAATGGGTCCTGAGCTGGCAGTTCCGTCGGGCCAGCACAATAACCCCCAGTGTGATTCTTCTGCTGTACTGATTTTTCCCTTGATTATTTCTTGATTTTCCATCTTGATTTTTCTTAAAAACCATTCTTCTCATCAAATCAGACAGGAAGTGAAGTCTTTGGCCCTGAGCTCCACAAGAGCCTGAAATGTAAACTAGATGTCAGATGCGTTCACAAAGCATCGTCAGTGGGCCACGGAGCAGACTGGGAACTGGGGAGTGAATCTTTGTCTTTAAGTGTATGGGGAGCCCCTTATTAACAGTGACAGTCTTGCAAAGAGCCGTGTGTGTGTGTGTGTGTGTGTGTGTGTGTGTGTGTGTGTGTGGTGTGTGTGTGTGGTGTGTGTGTGTGTGTGTGTGTGTGTGTATCTTGAATTGGTAACTTTGGGAGACATATTGACCCCTCCAATTGAGGGGAATGAGAAGATTCCGTTAAGAAAGAGTAATATGTCAGCATTGAGCGGGCTCTAGGAAAGTTGGTGTAAAAATCACCCAGTTAAAAATATAGCATTCTTCCTAGAATTTTCTGAGCTGTAAACCAGGCTCAGCTGATTAATTTTAAGGATGTCAAACCCAAATGTGAGAAGAGCCAAGAAACTTTTTGCAGTTTGAAATTCAAAAATTTGAGCAAGATGTTTGGTTTTATAATTATAGGACTACACAGAAGTTCCAATTTGATTCTTTTTTTTTCAGTTTGAAATATAAATGTGCATTTGTAAAGGATGGGTGGATCCGCTCTTTCTTTAATAATCTCAGCCTTAGGATTGATTCTCTTTAGGCATGAAGTCAGACGTCTACTCGTTTTAGCTTCAAAGTCATCTCAATTCTTTTGTTCCTTCCTTTATCAGGAGATGTGCACAGAGGGGCCATTGTGTGGGGAGAGTCTGTAGGAAATGGAGGTGGTGCTACGATGGTCAGACAGACATGGAGACATGGAGACTCTCCTCCAGTGTCTCAGTAGTTCCCGGAGAGACCTGGGGCTGAAGGAGGAGGCCTGGGGAAGGAAGTGCACATGCGTGGGGAGACCAGAAGAGGGCGCCCCCGCTTCCATCCCTGAAACCTTGACCTTCTGTGCAGAGATAAGAGGCAGGTGTTGGGCACTGGGGCTTCTGATTAGTTTTGGAGAGGATGAAAGCATAAGGAATAGTGGGGGTCTGAGTAGAGAGGACACAGGACCCTAGATCTGCCCCCCAATAATTTCAAGAGCAATTAAAGGAGGGATGTTTCAGGCCCAGAGACGCCGGGCACTGAAGGATGAGGGTGAGGCCCTAAACCAACCAGGACAATGGAGGGAAGCTTAAGTAAGGTAGATGCAGCCAGGTACAGTGGCGCACACCTATAATGCCAGTATGCAGGAGGCTGAGACAGGAGGATCACAGGTTGGAGGCCAGCCTCAGCAACTTAGCAAGACCCTGTTGCAAAAAAAAAAAAAAAAAAAATTTAAAAGGGTCGGTGGTATAGCTCAGAGGTAGAATGCCCTTAGGTTCAATCTCCAGTACCAAAAAATAATAATGATAATAATAAAGTGGCTACACTGAGCAGAACACTTCCCCTCCTAGACCCTGTCCCCCACAGCAGCCAGAGCAAGCCGCGATTCCACAAACGTGCTCTGTACTTGTCTTCAGGGGCCGCCAGTACAAAGTGTCCCACACTGGGTGGCCTAAAGCAAGAGGAACCTATTCCTTCACCATTCCGGAGGCTGGAAGTCTGAACTCAGGGTGTTAGCAGGGCCCCACGCCCTCCATCTCCTCCAGAGGCCCCCTCCTGCTCCTGCTCCTGCCCCTGCTCCTCCTGGGGCTCCAGGCCCTCTTAGCTCAGAACTCCGTCACCCAGTCTCTGCCTCCTCGTCGCAGGCCTCTCCCCCATGTCTGTCCTCCTATGGCGGTCTCCTCTGGGCCCCTCTCTCCTGTTCTCATCAGGATGTCAGCCACATTCCATCAGGGCCACCCTACACCGAGGTGACCTCATCCAGGCCACTTCGATGATGACATCCACAGTGGCCCCATTCCAAGCAAGGTCACATTCTGGGGTACGTTCCAGGACTTTGACACAGCTTTTTGAGGGGACACAGTTCAATCCATGACCCCCTCCCAGCAGAAATGGGCGAGTTCCTCTGTGGAGAAGCAAAGCTGGACCTGAAGAAGAGGTCGAGATGCCGATAAAGTCCCCAGAGAAGCAGGCAGCCCTCCCTGGCCGGGGAACAAATTATTCCATAAACGCAGAGCTTCCAGCCGCCCTTTCAGTGCCTCGTTCCTAAATATGAGCAGCCAGTGAGTCCCTCTAAGAAATCCCTGAGTGACAGAAATGTAAGCAAGGAAAGAAGAGAGAACAAAAGAATGAAAGAACAAAAAGAGGAGGGGAGGGAGGGAGGGAAAACAGAGAAAGAGAGACAGAGTGCCAAAGAATGAACTTGGAAGAAATAGACCATGTAGGAAGAAGACGAAACCTCGCTACAGAGTAATAATGAATATTCACAGGAACCCAAGAAAAGCTAGTACATAAAAGAAACAAGAAAATAATGTCACTTTTTAACAAGAACACTTAGAGAATAAGAAAACTTTTAAGCCAGGCATGGCGGTGCACGCCTGTAATTCCAGTATTTGGGAGGCTGAGACAAGAAGATCACACGTTCGAAGCCAGCTTTAGCAATTTAGTGAGATCCTTAGCAATTTAGCAAGACTCTGTTTTAAAATAAAAAATAAAAAGGGCTGGGGGTGTAGCTCAGAGGTAGAGCATCCCTGAGTTCAAGCCCCAGTACCACAAAAAAAAAAAACTTAGAAATTAAACATACCATAGCAAAATAACAAAATCAATAAAAGATTTTGGAAGATTACCTTGAGAAAATCCCTGAGAAAGTATAAGAAGTCAAAGAAAGAGAATAAAACACGAAACCCCAGAAAATTACATTGGGGGGGGGGAGCAGCATCTGAGAAACGGAAGTGGCAGATGAGAGAACAGACAACGACAGAGAGGAATCAAGCAGATAAATGACATGGAAAAAAATGCCGGAGTCGGAGAGTGCGAGTTTCCATGGCGAAGCAATCGGTGAAGGAGAATCCTCTCCAGGACACACCTTGGTGACATTTCACACCACAGATCATAAGATCCTAAAAATGTACTGAGCATTAAAAAAAAAATTTTTTTTTTTTTTGCTGTACTGGGGATGGAACCCAGTACCTCCGAGCTACACCCCCAGCCCTATTTTTCATTCTGTATTTGGAAACAGGGTTTCACTAAGTTGTGGAGGGCCTCACTAAGTAGCTGAGGCTGGCCGCGAACCTGGATCCTCAGGTCTCAGCCTCCCAAGTACTGGGATTACAAGTGTGTGCCACCATGCCCGGCTCTAAAAAATATTTTAAAAACAAACATTGGAGGTGTTTACACAGAGGATCAGGAATCAGAAAGCCCATGGAACATCAACAGCAACCCTGGAACAAGGGGATGATGGAGCGGTGCCTTTGAATACCTGGGAAGAAAATCCTTCCAAAAAGAATGCTATACTCCACTATTAACCCAATGCAAGGTAGAATAAAGGCACCGCAGGGCGACATCCCAAAAGAAGTCACTGCCGGTGACTCCGCCAGGAGTCCGCTGAAGGATGCGGTCCATCACAATGAGGCAGGAAGCGGGAAGCAGGTCCAGGAAGAGTGTTTCCAGGTAGAGGGTCAAAGACAACAGCCCCTGCAGGAAGCACAAGGTCAAGGTGAGGGGCCAGGAGCAGAACCAGAGAGCAGAGCTCCACGGGGAGGTTCAGGAGCTGTTTGAAGATGGCTGAAAGAAGTTTGGGGGAATGTGCGTAGGTACACAGATAAGCAAGCCAACCAAGGAGCGGGCATTATTAACTCTCATGATTTGTTTAACCAAAACTCAGACACAATTACAAGGGAGAGGGAAGTGCCTGATAGAAGACAGCAGTTTCAAAAATAAAAAATAAGCCGGGCATGGTGGTTCACGCTTGTAATCCCAGTTCTTGGGAGGCTGAGACAGGAGGATCGCAGGTTCGAGGGCAGCCTCAGCAACTTAGCGAGGCCCTCCACAACTTAGTGAGACCCCATTTCAAATATAAAGAATAAAATATGGCTAGGGGTGTAGCTCAGGGGTAGAATGCCCCTGAGCTCAGCCTCCATTTTTACTCCATGCTGAGTCTCTCTGCCCTGGTTAGAACAGACGGATTGTGTTTTACACACATTCAACCTGGTCCTCAGGGCCCGCAAGTGCTGGCGGTGCTGCCTAGCACGTGGGGTGCACGCCAAGGAGACCGAGCCATTGTGACTCATTCCTGATGTGAGCAGGTGCTGAAGTTGGAGCCGAGCTGTGCCAGACTACCTTCACAAGGTGTTTCAATCGGTCTTCTAAGGCAGAGGCCCTACTGAAACAAGGAGGGTTCCAGAAACTTCTGGATGTCACTATCGTTACCTGCTTTTCACTGATTCTACCTGAACTGCCATTTTATGTTCTTGGGAATCCTTTCTGCTTAGAGAAGTCCAAAGCTAATTCCCAGAGTTGCCCCCCAAATGTACCCTGTTTTTTCAATGAAATTCACCGTGGCTTTTGTGGTTTAAAATATTGGCGCCAACACCCATCAAGCCAAAGACGATGGCCCAGCACAGTCTCAGAGATGTCAGTATTCCTTCATTGTTTAATTCTTTGCACAAACCACATTGGGCGGCGGGCACTGTACTGACTGAAGGCATGCCGTCTAACGACAGCCAGTGCCACCCCAAGTCACTCCGAAGCATCCAGTGTCTCCTGCTTTTTCCATTTATAAGATGAGGAGCTGTGGGGGCTCGCACTGTCGCCCCTACCATTCATTCTGGAGATGCACGTTCCCTCCAATTGTCATTGACTTACCAAACCTACCCTGATACGGATTTTAATTCCCCACCCCACTGTCACTCTTGACCATGTGACCAACTCGGGCCAATGGAACTTAGCACACACCGGCAATCCCAGCAACCCGGGAGACTGAGGCAGGAGAATCGCAAGTTTGAGGCCAGCCTGGGGAACTTAGCAAGAACCTGTCTCAAAATGAAAAACAAAATGGTCTTGGGGTGTAGCTCAATGGTATAGCCCCTGGGTTCAATCCCTAGTACCGAAAGGAGGAAGGAGGGAGGGAGGAAGGGAGGGGAAGGGAAAGGATCACCAATTTCTCAGCTCTCTAACTCTCTCTCTCTCTCCACCTACACACCACAAAAACATCGTGTCCAAAATAGAGGCTGCTTCTCCAGGCTGGGTTTCTCCCGGCTACAGGATGAGTGGAACCAAGCCACCTCAGCCAACCCACAACCGCTCTTCTGTAACATGAGGAAGAAACAAAAGTTCGGCGTTGAAAGCCATTGAGATTTAGGGTCGCTGTGGTCACGGCTGAGCTGACTAGCAGGTTAGGTCAGTAGTGTGATTCCGACAGTGTATATTGTTGGAAGATGGGGAAGACAGTTCCCTAGAATACAAAGATCTTACCTGTCCACACCCTTTCTTTTCTAAACTATGTCCAGTCTGACATGTCTCAGGATCAAATCCTACTCTCTGTTTTTCATCTGCACCCCACAATCTGAATTGAATTCTTTGAAACTTCTAGAAAAGCACTCTGTACTGAACAAAAGAGCCTACTTTGCTTTCTAACACATCACCTGTCTCTGCTTCATAATAATTTTCCAGAGAATCTACATAGCACTCCGTATAGCTCAAGTTCTCTGTTGATTTAATTTGTCACTTTAAAAAATGCATATATGGCCAAGAAAAGATATAATGAACAAATATTCTGATGCTGTTGATAAATGTAAACAAGTTCAAAACAAAGACAAGTTCCTGCAAAGACCCAGCCCTGCCTGCTCAGAGCGGCTCAGTTAACTAGGTCCCAGGCCTGCTGAGTCTGGAGTGGCCTTTGGTTGGTTTGTTCTGGTGCTCTTCGTTACCCAGTGGTGCCAGTTCCTCTCCCCACAGGAGCCTCCCTGACTCATCCACATGTTCTCAGTCCTGATTCTCCATGGGGAGGCCTGGTCTCTGAAAAGTGGGCCTCAAGGTCCTCCAGCTTCATTCGCTACAAGCTCTGAGCATCTGTGGGGGTCCCTGCCACCCTCATCAAGCGACAATGGCCAGCATTGAGAGCTAGCCCAGTGCGAGCCCATGCTTTGCCCCATCCGACCATGAGTGATCCATGAGACCCTGTTGTCATCATTGACCTAACCTGTGAGGAGCCCGAGGCTCAGAGCAGTTGAGGAATCAGCCCAGGTTCACCTTCTTTTTTTTTTTTTTTTTTTTTTGCGGTACCGGGGATTGAACCCAAGGGCGTTCTACCTCCGCGCTACGCCCCCGGCCCTACTTTTTTATACTTTATTTTGAAACCGGGTCTCACGAAGTTGCGGAGGGCCTCACTAGGTAGAGAGAGAAAGAGAGAGAGAAAGAGAGAGAGAGAGAGAGCTGAGGCTGGCCGCGAACCCGGATCCTCCGGTCTCCGCCTCCCGAAGTACTGGGATTACAAGCGTGCGCCACCACGCCCAGCCCAGGTTCACCTTCTTATAAGTGATGGGGCTCAGAGTTAAACCCAGACAGGTGAACCCTGTACATCCTCCCAAGGAAGGAAGATGAAGAGAGACAGTTCAGCCCTCGAGGTATTTGGTAATCAGATGGCACAGAGTGGAGCCCCACAACTCCAGACACTCATTTTGTATTCTCCCTCCATCCATAACTTTCCTAACACTCCTCCCTTCCCCCTCCTCTTAAAATATCATGGTGTTGCCAGGCATGGTGGCAGGTGGCAGGTGCCTGTAATCCCAGCACTTGGGAGGTTGAGACAGGAGGACTGCAGGTTTGAGGGCAGCCTCAGCAACTTAGCAAGTCCCTCAGCAACTTAGTGAGGCTTTGTTTCAAAATAAAAATGTTAAAAGGGGCTGGGAGTGTCGCTCAGAGGGAGAAAGCCCCTGGGTTTAATCCCCAGTGCAAATTAAACATATATCATGGTTTTGCTGAGGTCGCTGCTGTAAGAGACCTGGAAGGAAGTCAAGGCGCCTCGTTCCTAGCTTGTGAATAAATGCTGGATGCCTTCAGGTGGCAAAGGAGGCCAACGCAGACGCTCAGCTCCTCCTCAGTCTAATGGATGTCTCGAGCTCTCCTTCCCCGGGTCTGTTAGAACCACTGGTGACTCAGAAGGACAGCCTCGTGCTGCGCCAACCTGTGTGGACCCAGAGAATTGGAGGACTTGTCATTGAAGCCTCCTGAGAGAATCAAGCTTAAACCTTCCCTTTGCAGATGAGGAAACTGAGGCAAAAAAATCAAGACTCATCAGGCCATGGGAAGCTGTGCTGCAGAGACGGCCCTGAAACTCACCCCCGAATCCCAGCCCTACACGTCCTGGAGCTCCTGGATCTCATCTTTCTATATTCGTCCCCATGGGCTACTACATTCTCTCACCCTGACCACAAACTTCTTGAAAAGAACACTGAGTTTTTCCCTATTCTGCCTATTTTCTGCCTCAAAGTGCAGACAACCTTTTACTATGCAGACTTTGTTAGAAGACGCACTTTTCTTCCACCAGGCAAATCAACCTTGGTCGTTCCCGCATATGATCCACATTGTCTAAGTGACTGAGTCACATCCCTGAAATGTGGATGGGGAAAGGAACAGGTTACATTTGCCCTCCGCTGCGGGCTGTCCAGCCCTTGGCTCATATCCAAGATGAGAACATTTGAAGTCTCTCTACGGACTTCCGGAAAGCCATTTGCAATCACAAGTCTCAAAATAATGAACATGTATGTATCTCAGGTTGGCTGTATAAAAATTAAAGACAAATAAGCATAGGGTTGAGGGTAACTGTTTCTTTACTATTGTCCCCCAAATAAACATAAGTTTGTCCCCAGCTCAGTGAGAACTTTTGGCAAAGGATGTTAGACATTCCTGTTAGCCTCTGGGGGTTATTGGTGCTTTTAATCCTCCCATGTCCCAAGAGGAGGCACCCAACCAAAACAAGCCTGTCCCCAGTGGCACCTTGGGCAGCTCCCTCACCCCTTGCCTCTGCATGCATCACTCTGTCTCCATGCACCTGACTTCCTTAATCCTTCTTCCGCTGAAACCTGAGCTTGTCCCTTGGGCTTAAGAAGACCAGGATATCAGAACTCGGATCTACAGAAGGAAGGAAGAACTGACTTCTTTGTAGAGATCGAAAAGCTGATTCCAAAATTCATGAAGATTTGCAGGGGATCCTAAATATCTTGAAAAAGTAGAACAAAGCTAGGGGACTTTTCCTGATTTCAAAACTTACTACAAAGCAACAGTCAATAAGGCAGTAGAGGACTTGCATTATAATAGAAATATAGATTAATGGAATCCAACAAAGTCTAGAAATAAACCCTGACATTATGCTCAACAAGGATACCAAACAATTCCAAGAGGAAAGAATGGTCTTTTCAATCATTAGTGTTGGGACAACTGGATAGCCACATCTAAAAGCCTAATGAAGTATGATCCCTACCTCACACCTTATACAAAAATTCATTCCAAATGAATAAAAACCTAAATGTAGAAGCTAAAACTATAAGACTCTTAAGGGAAAAATGGGGCAAATCTTCATAACCTTAGATTAGTTGATGGTTTCTTAGATAAGACATCAAAAATAAAACTACAAGCAACAAAAGAAAAAATAGATAAATTGGATTTCATCAAATTTAACAACTATTCTGTTTCAAAAGACACTTCCAAGAAAGTGAAAATATACCCATAAGAGTGGGAGAGAATGTTTGCAAATCATAAGTCTGATAATGTGTTTGTATATAGAATATGTGATGAACTCTTACAATTCAGTAATAAAAAGACAACCCAATTTAAGAAACGGGAAAAGTGCCTGAATAGACATTTCTCCAAAGAAGATATGCAAATGGCCAGTATGAAAAGATGCTCAACATCCTCAGGCATCAGAGAAAAGCAAATCAAAACTTCAGTGAAATACCATTTCGCATCCACTGGAATGGTTTGCATAGTACTAATAAGAATATGGGGAAATTGGAATTCTTATACACTGCTGGTGGGAATAGAAAATAGTATAGCCACTTCAAAAAATAGTCTGGCAATTTCTCAAAATGTTAGAGACTTACTAAATGTCTCAGCAGTTCCATTCCTAGGTATATACCCAAGAGAATTAAAATATATGTTCACACAAAAAATGTACACAAATGTTCATAGTAGCATTATTAAGAATAGCCAGGGGCTGAGGGTGTAGTTCAGTAGAGTCCTTGCCTAGCATGCACAAGGCCCTATTTTCAATCCTCAGCACCACAATAAAAAATAAATAAATAAAATAAAAGAATAGCCACAAAATGGAAACAACCAAGATGTCCATCAAGTGAGGAATGAATAAGCAAAATGTGTCATTTCTTTACAATAGGATATTAATCACCCATAAAAAATGAAGTATGGAGACATACTACAACTTCGATGAACCTTGAAAACATCATGCTAAGTGAAAAGAGTCAGATACAAAAGATCACATATTACATGGTTCCATTTACATGCACTGTCTGAAAAGGTATATCTTTGGAGATTGTGGATTAATGATTAGTGATTAAAATTAGTGATTGATGAAGTTTGATCCCTACCTCACATCATATGCAAAAAAAAATACTCAAAAGGAATCAAAGACCTAAATGCAAAAGCTAAAATTATAAGATTCTTGGGGAAAAAATGGGGTAAATCTTCATATCCTTAGATCAGCCAGTGGGGGTCAGAGAAGAGAATAAAATAAAATGAGATTAGATGAGATGAAATGAAGTAAAGTAAATAAAATGAAATAATGACACAGCTCTTGTCTATCAACCAAGCAACTGAGAAGCACAGGGCATGTGCAGGGTGGGAGCCATCACTGGCCCGAGGAGGGGACTTGGACTGTAGACACAGCTCTCCTAGCCACTAGCTGCATACTCTGGGTTGGTCCCTTCATCTGAGCTCCAATTTTCTCTGCGGTAAAATGATAACAGCACCCCATCATTCTGGTCTCATGGGGTTGTCATGGAGAATGGTTGAGAGGAATAAGTAGAAGAGTTTTAAAGGCTGCAGAAGCTGGGTGTGGTGGCGCATGCTTGTAATCCCAGTACTTAGGAGGCTGAGACAGGAGGATCGCAGCAGGTTCGAGAACAGCCTCAGCAAGTAGTGAGACTATCATCAACCTAGCAAGATTCTGTTTCAAAATAAAAAAATAAAATAGGGCTGGGGGTGTAGCTCGGAGGTAGAATGCCCCTGGGTTCAATTCCCAGTACCAAAAAAAAAAAAAAAATTAAAGGCTGCAGAACATTCTAGCAGATGTAACACATAAAGAGCCTTGGAATTCCAGAGCCACCAGTGCTGCTCTCTTTGCCAGGAACACCACCCCGTCTTTGCCCAGAACACTTCACATGATCACCTCCTTGGCGTCCTGGACTGAGCGAGCCCTCCTGCCAGGGCCGCCAGCAGGTCTGTGCTCAACTCTCATGTGCGGGCCCCTCTGTGCTCTGTGATGAGACCCTGCCCCCCGGGGGGACAGGACTGAGCATCCACATCTATCCTACACCCCTGCTAATAAACAGAACTGGGGGCAGATGAGCTGCTGGGGGAGGGAATGCCAGGTCTCTGTGGGGCACAGAAGAAAGCTCTGGGGAGAAGAAAGCAGGAATGTCGGTTCCCTGAAGAGGCTGTCTCAGGACAGAGAGACCATCAACAGGTGGGTGGGGACATGTCCAGGTAGATGACACAGCAGTGAGTAATTGTGGAGGCAAACAGAAGTGGGCCGGGCTCGGGTCCCACCCTCTCACCACAGTCACAGACCGGGAGGGGCTGGAGCCCCAAGCTGGGTCCATGAGACATCTTGAGATGAGCACACCACCGGCTGCCAAGCAGCCACTCATAGGCGCTGGCACAGATGCACCTTGTTCCGCTGCCACTGCAGCCCTCCCTCCAGGGACAGAGTGGCTGAGAAAGTCACCGAGGAAGCCGTTAGCAAGGGCGGCCACTGATTCATGGTTTATAAGCAACGGTGAAGCCCTTTTTCCACTGGCTGCAGTACGAATGGCCGAGAAGCCGTAAACAGTAACCGTCACCACGCGCGAGCATCCCCACCTCCTCCACCTCTCCTCCACTCACCTCCCCAGCCCTGGGCAGGGGCGCTGGGCACCCCAAAACTACCCCATCACTTCTTACCTACACCACGGCCCTTTGCATCCTCAGGAAACATACAGTGAACATTTGCAAAGATACACGAGATGTGCAGCAAATCTGCCAGCCACATCGGGGAGAGGGAGTGCACGGGCTGCAGCCTGACTCCTAGAGAGACCGAGAAGGAGCAGGGACAGAGGCCTTGGGCGTCCCCCAGAGGATTTCCAGGCAGCAGCATGACTAGGGACCTGGTGGCAAGAAGGCTGGTGGCATCGCTGCTCATTCATTCATTCATTCATTCATTCATTCATACAACCAAGTCATCCCTGAAAGCCACCACATGCCGAACCCTGCCAGAAGTGAAGGATGCGTGTGCACACGGTCCCCCGTGTGGAAGAGGGATTGGGGAGCCTCGGGATGTCCTGTGCACCCTTCGTCACCTACAAAATCCCAAGGAAAGGAATCCCTGCAGGTGCCCCTGTAGAGAGAGGCCTGGCAATCACTCCCATCCACAGCTACCAGCTGATTCCAGAACCCAGGATGAAACCCAGTAGCACCCCCAATGAAGAACTGTCCCGGCTAGGCTCCGAGCTGCTGGGACAGGTCCTAGCTCCACACTGTGGTCCCAGTCAGGGGCTCTTATAACCACACCACCGGGCCGCCACCAGCCCCTGGAGTCCCTCTTTTAGGGCAGAAGAGCCCGTCTCCCAGCTGCTACAGATACTTCAGGGAAAGGCTCCCCCTGCAGCCTCCCCTGGAGGATGGTCCTGAACAGGCGCCACCTCCCAGAAGTGCCAGAAAGTTATGCCCCCTCGAGAAGGGAGGACCAAAGCCCAAGGCTGACAGAGACGGAGTGCAGAGCACACAGGACAGATTCCATGTGTGCTCCAGGGCAGGGTGACAGCCGGCTGGACTGTGCCGCCTGAGCACCCTTGCAGCACTTCCTGCCCTGTCCTCACCTGCAGCCCCGCTCCCTTCCCAGTGTCTCCCAGGGCACACCTGGATCAGCCACCTGCAGCAGCATCTGCCCAGGATTCTGCTTCCAGAGAGCCATACCTAAGATACCTGTGAGCCAGAAGGTCTGGATCAAATTCCAGCTGTCCTGGGTCACCTGGCCAGGTACTCAGCCTCCCCGGGTCTTGGTGTCCCCTGTGAAAGAAGGGTGACAGTAACACCTGCATAAGAATGCCATGCAGGTCAAGAGCATGCATGAACATGTTGAAGTGTTGGGACATACCTGCCCATCGAAAGCACCTGGAGACCCCAGTGATTGCTCGCCATGACAAGGGGCAGGCGGCCAGCTCCGAGCTACCGATCAGACACGCGAGCCCCACCTGTCCATCCTTCCACAGACCACCATGGTCAGACCCGGCCAAGCGCCCAGTTTTCATGTTAGACGTATTCCTTGTGGGTGTCTTATGCAGAATCTGAGGTTGAAAGACGCTCTTTAGGGAGTTTGAAGAACTGATGGAAACACCAAAATTAAATAAATAAATAAGCAGGCCTCTGCAGGATGCTTGGGGCAGAGCTGCGAGGACAAGCCCGGCTGCCTGTCAGCATCCCCTGGGGCTTAGTAAAAGCATGACCACCTCCAACCCCGCCTCCCCAACCCCAAGCTTCCGATGCAGTGAGGTCTGGTGGGGCCAGGGAGACCTGGATCCTCCCTCGAACTTGAACTCCGGGGTCCCATGGCCCAGGCACGGGTGGAGGCGTGTGCTCCCTTTCTGAGGGGGCCCAGCCTTTATCAGAAAGGCTAAATATCCCCCAAAGGAACAGAGCAGCGCCTCCCACAGAGCCCCCCGGCCACCTGCTCAGCACCTCCCTCTTGTACCTAACCACCAAGGACTCTGTTTTTATTTATTTATTTATTTTTGGCAGTGTTGGGGACTGAACCCAAGGGTATTCTACCTCCGAACTACACCCCAGCCCTATCCTATTGTTTATTTTTATTTTGAAACAGGGTCTCACAAAGTTGCGGAGGGCCTCACTAAGTAGCTGAGGCTGGCAGCGAACCTGTGATCCACCCAAGTACTGGGATCACAAGCACGTGCCACCACGCCCGTCCCACCAAGGACTCCTACATCTGTTGTCTCTTGCTTGGCCTTGGGTCAGTCTGGGCTTCAGTCTTTTCATTTGTAAAAAGGGATGAAAAGGTACAAGAAACTAACTCCACGGCCTCAAGGAGGAAGGACGCCATGTTGGACATGTTGCTGCGAGCAGCCCTGGTGGACACTGTGCAAATGAGCCGTCTTCCTTCTACCTCGTGAGCCCCAGCATCACCCCAGGAGATAATGAACGAAGCCCTGAACTTGGGATGGGGCCATTGGAACTTCACAGTGACTTACAAGATTCAAAGCACCTTCTAGAAGCTTCCCTCGCTGCCCTCTGGACCCCTTAGTGGCTGCAGGGGCATCTTTGCTGGTGAGATGGAGCTTGACCAAGGGTGCTTTCCCCCGTGATCACAGGACCCACATGCCCGGGGTCCCGAGGACGGGTGGCCCGCTGTCATGCTGCAGCACAGTGCGCCCTTAGATCTTCCTTCCCTAGCCCCCCAGAAGGCGTGCCGTGTGACCCTGCCTCCTGAGGATGCAAGCCAGGAAGCAGGAGAGCTGGGTCATTCCCAAAAGGGACCCCCTTGTGATAGTGGAGAGGGAGCATTCGCAACTGCCATGGAGCAATCTGTCATGAATGTTTAACTATTCACCAGACTTTCACCATTCGCCATCACAGGCCAGAGCAGCACACATGGCCCCAGCCCTGGTCGAACTTAGAACACATTGTGGGGAGAGACAGAGAAGGAGTGAGTCTATAACTTGGGTTATTTTTCTCATACCTTCCTGTTTTATGTTAGTGATATCTAAAGCGATTGGAATTGGTCTGCAGTGAGGTCTGCCATAGGCATGTAATGGTGTGGTTTAAATAAAAATATACAGCAGCCTTAGAAAAGGGAGCCAGTCACTGTGCTGAGCTGGGGAAGGTGGGGAGGGAGAGGGGGTGGGCGGGAACTGGGGGAGGGCTCAATAGGTACCGCGTGCGTGTATGCCTCTATCACCCTGAACCTCATCAAGATGTATAATTACAATACACCAATAGAAAATATAAATAAAATAAGAAGGCGGAAGGAAGGAAGGAAGGAAGGAAGGAAGGAAGGAAGGAAGGGAGGGAGGGAGGAAGGAAGGAAGGAAGGAAGGAAGGAAAGAGGGAGAAAGGAAAGAAGAGAGGGAGAGAAAGGGGGGAACAGGGTGGGGGGCTGCCCTCATTCAGGGAAGGCTCCTCGGTGCCCTCAGACCAGGGCTGCCCTTGCCCGAGGTGGCTTAGTGCCGAGACAGGCGGTGCCCCTCAGGACAAAGCCTGCAGACTTGCCAGCCACTCTCAGCCTGACCATCTGCCGACTGCGATTCCCTCTCATCACCGTGCTGGATGCAGACAGAGCCCCCCCACCTGAGGAGCTCACAGCCCACCCTAGACATCTAACCTGTCACCTGACAAGCCTATTGTTAGAAGTAAATTTTTATGGCATCGTTAAAAAAAAAAAAGACACGTAGTTGAAATCAGCTCGGCAAGGCGAATTTTACTTTTTGCAAAAAGGGTTCCTGTCACCAGGAAGGTCTGGCGTGTAAGGAACAACATGGAGGAAATTACTGGGTGTTTTATCTTCAGCGCGGGGCTTCTGTGCTGTGTTTCTATTGGTGGGAACACAGCCTCACAATCTACGCCATTGGCTGAAGGGGACACAGGGGAGGGGTTGGCACTCACAATTTTTAGTAAATGCTATCTACAAAAACACAAACACAGGTACACAAATACAGTTACGCAAATGGCAGCTTTACAACATGGCGCCCAAGTCAAGCCATTCCTTTGATAGAAAAGATCTATTTCTCACACTATTAGGAGAGAGAGTTTTTAATGTGTAGTTTGGTTAAAAGCCTCAGGAAGAGTATGGAACCGAAATTGAATGAGGTCGGCGGCAAAATCTTAGTATCATCGTTATTAAATTGCTCTTAGTGGTGTCGACAAAATGTGCACTTTTTAAAAATCGCTTTTGATATCCCAATATCATAAACGGAATTTAAAATGTCATAATAAGCCACTGTCATCTGATTCTGCGGGCCGCCTGGAACACGGGAGTGTCCGAGCCCCCCCTGGGGGGGGATGAGGCCTGGGCTGCCCAGGCTCCAGCCCTGTCTCCACATCAAACAAAAGGAGCTCCTCACGCCGGGCGTGGCGGTGCACGCTTGTAATCCCAGTACTTTGGGAGGCAGAGACCGGAGGATCTTGGTTCGTGGCCAGCCTCAGCTCTTGCGCTCTCTCTCTCTCTCTCTCTCTCTCCTTAGTGAGGCCCTCCGCAACTTCGTGAGACCCGGTTTCAAAATAAAGTATAAAAAATAGGGCCGGTGGCGTAGCACGGAGGTAGAACGCCCCTGCGTTCAATCCCCGGTACCACAAAAAAAAAAAAAGGAGCTCCTCATGTGCCCCAGCCTCTTCAAGCCAAGCTACTACAAGGCTAACAAAGTCCATTTTTCTACAGACTGACACTTCCAGACAAGAATTTTGTCTCAGAAGCCATGTAAGAATTCCTCCTATAATTAACTTTGTCTTAATTACCTCTCCTGAGCCAAGCTCCATCACATAACACCTTCCAGATGATTCCTCCTCTTCTGTATTTTAACGACCATTTGTAGAAAGGTATGTGTGTGTATAGTAAGAAATATCACATCGCCTTAGAAAGTCAGAATATGAATTATGTATTAATTAATTTACCATGTATTAAACACAGTATGTAAACACCCAGAACCTTGCTCTCAACAGTCTTTGCTGGGATGTTTCCTCTTTAAAGGGGCCGAGGTAAGGGTCTTACAGCTTTCTGGAACCCTGGGGTAGGAGGGCCGGTGTTCAGGTGCACAGGGTAGACTGCGTCCTTCCTTCCTTCCCTCCTTCCTGCCCCATAGCTTGAACATCTGGTGAGTGCAGGGGGCTAAAGAGGCCAGCCACTGCTGCCCTTGTTCTTAAAGTCCATACAACATTCCATGCCAGGAAGCCAGGATAATCTGCTACACCATTCACGCCTTCTGGCCATATTCATATGCACCCTCACACAGAGGGATGTGTGTGTGTGTGTGTGTGTGTGTGTGTGTGTGTATGTGTGTCCATATCTCCTACAGCCTGGGGTTCCTCGTGCTGGCCTCCTCTCTGGCCCTACCACTCCCCAGAACCCTTTACCTGTCCATGTGGTTAAGGTGAGGTAGAAACTTCAAGAACCTAAATAAAACCCCCTATTACCCTCTAGGGGTGCCACTCCAAAATAGCCAGAATCTTGCTTTTTGTGTGAAATCTGAATTTCAAGATGTTGAAGCAAATTTTCTTTGAAAGAAAACATGCCCTGCAAGCCTCCGGTCCTGACTTCTGTCAGGGAAGAGGGACAGCTCAAGTCGGAACACAAGTCTCAATTCTATCACCTGTTCACGAGCAAGGAAAGGGAAGGGTCTTTCAGTTTATGCCCTGCTTTACATTTCTGATCTCTCTGCTTCTCCTCCCCTCTCCTCCCACCCACCCCCCAAAAAATCCTAACAAACTTTCTAACCACCCCTCAGTGTAAATTTATTAGAGCATTAACTAAATTATAAATGTGTCTATTCAAACAAGGGCCTGGCCAGTGAAATTTTAACCAACTACCAGATTCCAACTGTTTTCCATTGACCCATATATTAAAATAGTAGAAGCCTTTGGTCTCATGAGGTTTCTGGAAAAGTCTGAATCCAGTAGAAATGACGCTCCAGTTGTGGAATTTCACTAGGCAACGGGCCCCAAACAGAAAATGTTAGCACTTCTGAGGACAAATACAATGTTTCTGGTATACTCTCCTCCTGCCTTCCTTTATCCAATTTTGGGGGTTTTTTTGCCATTTTATTTTTACTATTACTCTCAAGTATTCCTGTATATTTTATTACTATAATTTAAGTAGCACTCATACCCCTAAAATGCTCCTTTCTGACTTACCACATTACCTAAATTTATCCATGCAGCCCCCTTCTTTGGAGTAAGGCTGTGCCCTCTAGAAATGCCCACCTGGGAGGTGCAATGAATATTACTTTATCATGGGGGGAGGGGTGCTCAAGGACTAGTTCATGGGTGGTCAGGAGGGAGAGAAATTGGTGCCCAGACAACTGGTCAACCCCATCAGACGAGGCACCCAGGACAGAGCAAGATTAGTGTCAAGGTCCACCCAAGGGTCCAAGAGCCTGGAGATCTGCTCAAGCACCAACATCATCCAAAGGAAGGTGTGGATGCGAGTCCAAAAGAAGCTTCCCTGACACTGTGCCCACTCTGCACCATGCAGAATGTAAAAACTGCTCCTCAACTTAAAATGGAGTCGCATAGACCCACTTTAAGGTGAAAATAAGATACGTGGAAAACGCATTGACTGCACCTACCCTACTGAACATCCCAACTTGGCCACACAGGACACCGGTTGTTCCCCTCATGGTCTCGGGGCTGACGGAGAGCTGTGCTCAATGCCACTGCCCTCCACCGCAAGAGGAAGTCAGACCATATATCTCCAGCCCAAGAAAAGATCAGCATCACAATACAAGGTCCAGTTTTTATGGAATGTGCGTCACTTTAGCACCATCATAAAGTTAAAAAAAGTCGTAAGTCAAAACATCCTAAGTGGGGGACCCTCTGTACCTACTACATGAACAAGTGTAGAGATGTGCCCTCTTCCTGCAGTGAATATCCCTCCGATAGTGGCATGGAGCAGAAGCGTCCCTAAAGTTCAACAAGGTGGCCGTTCCCCTTCCTCTTCACTCAAGGCTCTGCAGAACACTCAATCCACGGGAACTTAGGTGGGAAGAGGGGATATTCCAGGAGCTTAGGGAGTGTGCTGAGTCAAATGGTGGCCCCCAAAAGATATGCCCATGTTCTAACCCCCTGAACCTCAGAATGTGACCTTATTTGGAAAAGGAGTCTTTGCAAATATAATTAAGGATCTTGAGACATGATTATCTGGATTACCTGGGTGAGCTCTAAATTCAAAAAATAATGTCCTCCTAAGAGATCAAAGAGAGAGGACACAGACACAGGGAGGAGGAGAAACCACTTGGAAATGGAGGCAGAGATTGGAGTGATATGGCCATAAGCTAAGGAACACCTACGGCCATCCGAGGCTGGGATGGGCAGGAAGGACCCTCCCCTGGAGCTTCTGGAAGGGCCACGGCCCTGCCCACACCATGATTCCAGACTTCTGGCTTTCTGAAGAGAGAAAGAAAACTCTGTGTTGCTTCAAGCCACCAAGTTTGTAGTGGTTTGTTAATGGCAGCAGCCACAAGGCACTCTTAGAGGGACCCACCCTTAGAGGTCTCAACTGGGGAATGGAGAAGGCAGAGGAGGGGCACTGGGCTGGGGGTGATCTAGGTCCCTGAACCCATCCCCACAAGCAGCTCCAGAATCAGTCAAATTGGCGAATCTGGCAAGGGCCCCTCCACAGAGTAGCACTTGAGGACCAGGAACCCGACCAACACTGTCCACTGCTGAGGTCAGCCTGCCAGGTCATTGGTCACTGTGAGAAGGGATATGCAGGCTGCCAGCCCTGAACGTTGTCTGCCAACCATACAGTGGGTCCAGAGATGATCAAGGCCCTTGTCCGCTCTGAGCTCTCACAGAATGGACCGTTCGGTCAGCCTTGGGGAGACGGCCCCCAATGTTGCAGGCTATGGCTTGCCAGGCTTGGGGGAAGAAAGGAGCTGCTGTCCTTGAACTTTGGAGCCAGACTGGAGCATGACACTCCCCTTCCAAGCAGGGAGGAGTCCAGGAGAATGACGCCCTGTTGCATTTTATTTTTAAATTTTAAACTAAAAAAAATACATAGAAGAGTTCCAATTTTAAGATCCTGGAA
The DNA here is from genome assembly GCA_004027185.1 of Glis glis. Taxonomy (NCBI): domain Eukaryota; kingdom Metazoa; phylum Chordata; class Mammalia; order Rodentia; family Gliridae; genus Glis; species Glis glis. The sequence continues at coordinate 66,245 of PVJS01001301.1, forward strand.
CAGAAACTTTCCATCTCCATCTTTTCCCAAAAATCACCTTTTAGCAATGAGATCAGGGAAATAGGGGCACAAAACATCACCTTCGGTGAAACCTAGATATATTTATAACCCCAGATCACAATGTGAAAGCAGGACGCAGGGAGAGGCATGGAAAATTAGTAGCAGAGAAAGAGAAGGTGGAACTGGAGGCCATGCAGGAAGGAGAACCAGGAGCAGCAAACTGGTTGCCCCGGGACTCAGGACTCCAGAAGGTTCAGAAACCAGAGGGGGTAGATGCCATAGATTGCGGGACCTGCACCCAGACTGCGAGGGCCAGGGTTCCTGGAAATAAAGCATGGTGCAAATATCTATACAAGGTGCCTTGAGCCAGGCTCCACACTCCCCATTTCCTGGGAAACAGGAGGTTTATTCCCTGAGCAAAGTGAACCAGAGAAACCAAAGCTGCAAGGACATGAAGCAGAGAACAAGACAGAAAAGAGGGGCCAGACTAAAGACCAGAAAGTAAGGAAGCCATGGAAATTCTCCAGGCCTGCCCGCTAGCCTGGACACCAGCAGCCCCTGTTCCAGCCAAGGAGGTAATTCGATGGCCCAGCTCTATAGAAACCAACCAGCCCCAGAGAAAACAGCCACAGAAACCAACAGCTGGGGTCCCTAATGAACACTCCAACTGGCCTCCAGTACATCCAAAGTCACCCACATTTAAGGACCCTTCCACCATCATTCTGAAGTACCAAATTTAATGTGTGCCTGAATAAAAGTCAAAGACCAAGGGCAATCAACAAATCGGGGGAGAGGGGACTCTGAGCTAAAACCAACAATGAAGAGAAAGAATAAACCTTCAGAGAAACTGTTTTATAACCTCAGAGAAATCAGACAAAATAATGAATGCTTAAAACAAGAGCAGGAAGTTATTTTTATAAAACTGTAAAACAGAATATTTAATTGTGACTTGGTAGTTAAAAATACAATACTTGAAACAACAAAAAGCTAGCAAAAGAGATAGACAACAGAGTGAGAAAATCTTCAAGAAGGCAGAACAAAAATAGAAAGAATTTACAATGGAAGGATAAAGATAAGAACATTAAGCCATTGGTCAATCCTAAAAGCCTCAAAATGGAAAGGAAAAATTATGGAAGAAATAACACATAAACTTTCTGGAATTAAAGGACTTGAATTAAGGGATTAAACAGGCCTGAGGACAACCAACCATGAGCCCTTGCTATGCTGTCTGAATTCCCACTTTGTGAGAGGACATTGATGTTCTCACCTTCCCATCTACCAACCCCACTCTGCTTATGAAATCACTGTTCTTGTTTCATTATTTAAAAATTGAATAACGTTAACATTTAATGCTGTTTCTACATTGAGTAAATTATCCAAAAGTTGAATCTAATCACTACGCAGAAGTACATCACACACATTCAATACAAATATGTGTCCCCACATGGCTGAAGAATGTGCTGGGATTGCACTAAGACCAAGAATCTAACTGAAAACAAACTCTCTCTGGACATGGGTCCTTTATACACTCCACCGAGTGCCTTCCCATCTTTGACATGCTCCAGAATTGTAGTTGTTCCATCTATTTTACCATGTCTCCCTTCCCCTGCTTTACCACCAGCCCCCTCCAAGAGGGTCTTATGCTCTTGCCACTGAACACATTGTCCTCTAGAATCCAGGTCTGCCTCTTTCTTTAGTCTCTCCTCCTGTGGGGAAATGCCTCTCAATAACTTCCCAAGATCAACTTCTGGACCTCTTTCATGTGTGGAAAGGTCTGTGTGATTCCCTCACACCTGAGCAATGGTTTAATGGATGCTGAGTGCTGAGATGAAAACTGTTTTCCTTCAGAACTTTCCCCACCATCTTCTAGTATCCAGAGCTGCTCGTGAGAAGTCTGGCACCATCCTAGTATCTGTTTCTTTGTAGGTTATCTTTTTTCTCATTCTTGCTCTGTTGTTGAAAATGCCTTCCCTAACCCTCTTCTTGTTTGTTGTATTCTTAAGGCCAGGAGAACAAGCTAAGAATAAACTGAGAAATAAATGTCACATGAGAGGTCAAAACCTCGCCTATCTTACTGGGGAAGGCCAAGTGGGAAGATGTGATTCACACTGAAAGCCAAGCAAGGCAGTTCTAGAAATGAAACAGCTCTATATCTGAGGCAGTTCCATACATGAGACACCTCCATAGCTGGGAAGACCTGTCTACCCAGGAACAGTGGTACTGCATTCATGGCAAATTCCTGTTATGGTAACACAGCAGAAAATACTCCCAGCAGACAGTTCCAAGAGGAAGGAATATGGAGCCTGGTGTAGTGTCCCATGGCTATAATGCCAGAACTTGGGAGGCTGAGACAGGGTGATGGCAGGTTGGAGGCTAGCCTCAGCAACTTAGCAAGGCCCTATTTTGAAATAAAAAACAGAAAGGGCTGGGGGTGCATCTGGGAGGTAGAATGCCCATGGGTTCAATCCCCAGTACCAAGAAGAAGAAGAGGAAGAAGAAGAAGAAGAAGAAGAAGGAGGAGGAGGAGGAGGAGGAGGAGGAGGAGGAGGAGGAGAAGAAGAAGAAGAAGAAGAAGAAGAAGAAGAAGAAAGAGGAGGAGGAGGAGGAGGAGAAGGAGGAGGAGGAGGAGGAGGAGGAGGAGGAGGAGGAGGAGCAGGCGAAGGAGGAGAAGAAGAAGAAGGCGAAGGAGGAGAAGGTAGAGGAGAAAAGAATATGGGGCTTCCCCTACCCAATAACCTTCTCAAATATACCAATCAGAAGAGTCACTGTCCTCATAAAGAAAGAGAAAGAGCAAGAAGAGGAATAGGGGGCAGTAGGAGTCTCACACTGGTGGGGTCCACTGAGGAGGAGAGCTGTCCCCTGATAGTAGTTTCTGAAACTACTGGTGGTCAGACACCGAAGGCCCTGGATTGATCCTCTGTGGCTTTTCTCCCATATTCTCTGTTTCTTTTTCTTTTCATGCTATTTTCTGGAAAATTCTTCTACTAATCTTGCAATACTTGAATTGAATTTTTTCATATATTTTTAATTTCACAGCACATCCATCCTGTTACAATTCTATTCTCATAGCCGTATGTTCCTGTTTCAGGTATGTATTGTCTTTTTCTTTTAATTCATCTGAGATACTAATCTGGGTTTGGGTTTGAGTTTTTGTTTTATTTCTTCTTACTTTTTCTGTTGTTGTTGTTCTTGCTGGTTTCAAGTGTGTGAGAAAAAGAAAGGAAAAAAAGAGGGGAAGGGAGGTCGCCTGCGAAGCAGATGCACAGGCAGAGTTAACAGTGAATGAGCCGTGTCACAGTAAAGCCTGTGAGGTCTAAAATCAAAGGGAGTGGGCCACTCCCAGCTTGCCTCCAGACTCTGAGCTGACGCATCTGCAGACCAAGCACTGGATTCTTCCTCCTCCTGCAGAAGCTCAGATCAAACCCACCTGCCTGGCCACTGATGCAAGCTGGGGGGTGGGGGCACTGGGCATGTGCTTGTGTGGCTTGCTCATGTCCTCTGGTCCTGCCTGGGCTCCCTCCCGCATGTGCCATTCCCATGTTAGAGTGGACTGCCCCAGGTCTGCCAGCTTTATGAAGCGGTGGGTCATAAAGACCACTGTGAGAAGGACGGTGAGAAGGACCACCGACCCGGGTTCTTTAACTCTTCATGGGCAGCACTGATGTGTGCCATCTCCCACCCTTCTGGAGTGCATTATCTACCACAGCGGTGGGGAGTGGTGTCTTAGAAGTTTCCTCTCGGTTGTGATGTGTATTGGTCAGGGTTCACTAGATTAACAGAATTCACAGAATGAGTATATGAAAAAGGGATTTATTAGATCAGCTCACAATGTAGTCCTGAGTTTCGACTGCACGTGAAGAATCAGAGGAATCAGTAGCTGGTCGGGCGGTCTAAGAGCTGGAGCCTTAGGATTGAAGCAACCACCAATTCAGTCCAGTCCAAGATGTGAAGATCAGGAAGCTCTTCGGAGAAACGATGGTGAAATTTCAGCTCGAAGGCTGGAGGCCGACGATCTCAGACGAGAGCAGATCAAGAAGCTCTTCAAGGAAACGGCAAAGTTGGAGACCGATGATCCCAAACGAGAGCAGATGTGTTTTCTTCAGGAAGAGTCGCGGCTTCCTCTACGCGGCTTTCTCCTTCTTTTATCTAAGTCCTGCACCTATCAGAACCCTGCTGCCCACATTTAGGGCAGGACTTCCGGTTCAATCTGCTGTTACACAACCAAAGTCACATGATCTTAGGTGGGTCAAGTTGACAAACCAGACCAACTATCACATGATGAAAGCTCTGACTACATTCTCCACGAGCCCAGCTGTCTCGCTCACGTTCTCACCGCTGTGATCTAAACACTGACACACGAAACATAGAGGAGGGAAGATTGACTGGGGCTCAGGGCTGCAGAGGTTTCAGTCCATGGGGCCAGCTCCAAAGCAGAAGGGGTGGTGGCAGTGGCTGCAGGGTACACAGAGGGACGCTGCTCTCACATCATGGAGGCTGGAAGCAGAAAGAGAGCCAGGGGAGGGGACGAGGGACATATACAGTCCCCAAGGCCACACCCCAGTGACCTACCTCCTCTAGCCACACCTACCTGTCTATATTATCACCCAGTAAATGCATTCAGATTACTAACCCATCAATGGGTTTATCCACTGATGAGACTGGAACCCTCATGATTACAATTATTTCACCTCTGAACATTTTTGCATTGCCAGTATATGAGTTTTTCCAGGGAACGTTCTAGATCCAAACCATAATGCCAGCACAGAGACAAACTCGAGGACTGACCCAATCCTGTGTACTGGGGAGCTGAACCCAGTGCTGGATGCCACGCAGTGAAAACCAGTCGTTCCTTCCATCCTCGTGTCTCCTGCCCCCTGCTTCTCAACAGACTGAACTGTCACACTAATCATGGCTTTCCCTTCCCGGGGACATCCCGCCAAATTACCACCACTCAAATTGTTAGCATCTGGGCCGCCATCTAGGGCCAGAGACTATCTGTAGGATAAGACTTTTGGGATAGGATTCCCCTTGCCAGCCCAGGCAGTGGGCAATCCAGTCCCCAAACACATTTCTTTTTTTATAACTTTTTTTGGTACTAGGGACTGAACCCAGGGTCATTCTACCTCTGAGCTACAGCCACAGCCCTTTTTAATTTTTACTTTGAAACAAGGTCTCGCTAAGTTGCTGAGGATCTCACTAAGTTGGTGAGGCTGGCCTTGAACCTGTGATCTTCCTGTCTCAGCCACCCAAGTACTGTAATTATAGGCATGCACCACCACAACCCTCCCTTAAACCCAATTCTTAAGTCCTCTGCAAAGTGGGATCAAAGACGGGCACCCAGGAGATGTGGTAGACATAGCACCTGTGAAAAATAAAGAGAAGCAACAGAGCAGGTGGGGAGAAACCCCAGGCCACCATGCAGGCGCGACCCTAGGCCATCCTCAAAGAGGCCACAGGCTGCCCAGGAACCGTGACCCTTGTCCCACCACTGTTCATCGTTGGCTGGGGTGGCCAGTGGAGCACATGGCCTCAGCTTAGAAGCGGGGTGGGGCCCGAAGTCACCCAGCCAGGGCTGCCAGCAGGCTGCCTCCTTGGAGGGAGATCCAGGTACCGTGCCTCCCTGGCTGCCATGTTCATCTCTGCATGCGTTTTTCCTCTGCCTTTTTTACTGAGTGTTTTTCTCTGTTCTCCTTTAAATTGCTAGATAGAAAGTAGGTGTCTTACTAGCCAGAAATCAGCATGTAGCCACCCCTGGATGTCTGCTCATCCACTAGAAGTGAACAACAGAAGCTGCTCAGGAGAGGGGCTGACCATTGGCAGGACTCACCTAGAGTGATGGAGTTGGGGTGAACTGTAACTCAGGACCTCAGGATCAGGGT
>PVJS01001301.1:72223-91049 GCA_004027185.1 Glis glis
CGGCTGGTTGGTTGGTTGGTTGGTTGGTTGGTTGGTTGGTTGGTTGACTGGTTGGCTGACTGACTGGCTGGCTGGTTGATTGTTTGATTGGTTGGTTGACCCTACAGATGGAGATGGGATTGTCCCAGAGTGGGGGAGAGGAGGGACATGCACATACCAGGTCTCCAGAGAGGAGAAATTGGGACTAGCACTTCCAGCCAATGGCTCTGTGCCTCATCCACAGCCTTCCCATGCCTGGTGCTCAGTCCTGGGCATCTCCGCACCCCACAGGGCTGACACCCTCCCTGGGGCTCTGCACCTGTGTAATTGTCCATGGGAGGCTATTCCACCCGACACCCTCTCCTTCCGTGCTCACCATCCCCAAATTTGTTGAAATCGCTCCTCCTTTGAAGGATCCCTGCCATTCTTTTTATTCTCTGTGGGTTTGTAACATTTAGAAACCCCTTTACTATCACGTATGGGGCTGGGGACTGAGATTAGATGAAGGCAAGTGGCCCCACCGCCATGTTGAGCCGGAAGTCCCTGGCATATGAAACACAGGTATCTCCAGTCATCCTAGGTTGTGTCTGGGAATGAGCGAGCCATGTTTTCTCTGCTAGGACTGTGCTCTGGTGGTGTTTACAAACTGCTCTCTTCTCGTGAGTCCTACCTCTCTCCTTTCCACCCCTACTCTTGGCCTCATCCTGAGATCCAGCCCCAAACACCCCCGTCCTCATGGTCAGTTCTGCCTCTGACTCTGAAACAGAACTGGGAGCCTCATGTACCCTGAACCACGCACGGTCCCACCCAAAGAACTGGTGGTCCAGCCGCAGACAGTATGAGAAGCAGGAGAAATGCCCACTGCTGTGTCTCACAAAATCGCCCCAGGAAGAATGGTCACAACTCTTGGGAAAACACCCAAGACAGCACTCAGCCTGGCTCCCTCCCTCCAGCCCCGCCCGCAGCTCCTGCCCCAGCTCTCCCTGCAGCCGCTGTAATGCCCCTGCGTGCCCGCACCTCCTCCTCCCTCTGTTTCAGCTGGGTCTCCACACTCCACATTCAACAGATGGCCATGTGTCACCAAAACCAGAAAGGAAGCATGGCCCCGTTCTCCTAGAAAGGCAATTCAGCCGGCGCACCCAGGGACTTCAGAGATGACAGCGCTGTTCTGACCCCTCCAGGTCTCCAGCCAGAGGTGACCGTGTGTTCACAAGTGATTGCTATGGCCACTGAAGAGGGCTGTGCCCCTGGAAGAGGAGACAGTATCCAGTGGAGGCCTCTGTACCCACTTGGATTACAAGCCAAAAGGCCCAAGGGACACCTGGACCCTGATACTCAGCTTCCCCACCCCCACATTCCAACACGGGCTCCGGGAGGAAAGTTGTGAGAAGCTGGTGCTGGGATGGGAAGAGCGTCATTGTGACTGGGATCCTACCACTGATGGGGGAATGGGCAGTATTTCACAACAATGTTGCAGCTGTTCCCCCCAGGTTGTTCTCTGGGGGTGCGATTCATTTCCACCAACACTTTATTAGACCGCTAAAGGCGGAGCAAGAACCAAAGCTATGGCTGCTGAGTGAACCACTCATGAACATTTATTAAGCACCTACTAAATACTGAGCACAGGGACAGGCAGAATGGGATTTGCGAAAGTGCAGAAGGTAACTTTTGGCCTCCAGAGCCGGAGCCACACACATGAAGAATGAGACACTGCCAGGTGCGGCGGCGCACGCCTGTAATCCCAGTACTTGGGAAGCAGAGACTGGAGGATTGCAGGTTCAGGGCCAGCCTTGGCAACTTAGTGAGGCCCCTCAGGAACCTAGCAAGACACTGTTTCCAAATAAAAAATAAAATAATGCTGGAGGTGTAGCATGGAGGTAGAATGTCCCTAGGTTTAATCCCCAGTACCAAATAAACCACTTTAGCCCCTCTGCATTTCAAAGGGTTGCAACCCAATACTTTTCTGCATTCCCCAAATCTGCACATAATGACACAACATCTAACTCCACGTGTCCCAAGGAACACAGGTCAGTACTTAACAACATCCTCGGATGACATTCAAGCTGAAAGTGATGCATGAAGCGATTTCCTAAGAATTTTTTCCATCAGTTTCCCCGCTCTCCGCTCTTTCCTGCGGGCTGTGCTTTTTGCATAGAGAAAGGAACCTGCGGTATCCTGATGGGCGGCTGCATGGGGACAGCCTCTCAGCCCCAGGAGGAGCAGACGCCCGCTCTGGACAGACACCCAGCACCCAACAGCGTGCTCCTGCGCAGCGGCCTCGCAGGCTGGCTTCAATGTGGTGCGCTGGTAAAATCACAAGTGACTTCGAAGAGAGACCCTCCGAGTGGACTTTCAGCAATAAAAGTCGCGATGCTACGCCCGGGGTCCCACCAGGGCTCGGTGGGCAGCAGGCTCAGGGGGCTGCTGGAGGCAAGGGCTGGTGAGTGGTGGGTGGCCATGTCAGCCTGGGCGGGTGTGGTTCAGCCTGGACTTGGATCCTGGGCCCTACAGGCTGCTGCAGCTCCTGCTGGCTCCGATTGCCTGGGAGCTCCCTGGGCACCAGGCTTCCTGCTGAATGTGACCCCGCCTGACCCCTCCTGCAGGGCCCTGGATCACGCCACCCCTACCTTGGCATGATAAATGGGGGGCCTCACACAGGGAAAGGCTCTGAAGCAGGGGGGATGTGGGGTCCTTGTAGGGTAACCTAGAAGAGTCACAGGACAAAGCAGGCCAATCCCAGTCCAGCCCCAGAGCCCACCGCCTGTCCTCACCAGGTTCCAGTGAACACCACCACCCACCATGTGGATTGCGTTCTTTGCAGAAGAAAACACTGCATTTTTTCCACATATTGAGCAACACCCAGTCCTGATTCCCCAGTTAGAATTCCCACAGATGTTCCAGGGGCTTGGTTGTTACAGTGTTGGGAGGGCAGCCGAAATGGAGCAAAGGTATTCAGGGGCAGGAGGGAGCTCCGGACTCCTGCAGGAAAAATACCTGGACCGCAGGGAGAAAATCTCAGAGCAGAGTTCCCTGCTAGAAGGAAGAAAAGAAGGAGGAGGGAGGGAGGGAAGAGAGAGAGGAGAAAGAAAGGGGAAGAAGAAGGGAAGACTTCGGTGTGGTTCCGCCTGGACAGTAATTCAAGTGACGCCGACTTGAGCCGCCCCCTTCAGTGAACTTTGGAAATGGACACGGGTAAGGTTCACCAATCTAGAGTCATTCCTACGCCCTGCCACAGGGCATTTATTAAATGCATGGAGTTTATTATAACAGGCTCCTCAGTTCCAGTTCTTTCAAGAAGACAAGGACAAGAAGAGATGAGATGTGCTAGAGATTCACTGGGGAAACAGTGCAGGGGATGGGGGCGGGGAGGCAGGGGAGCCTGCAGGTGTGAGACCTCTCCAAGGGGAGAAGGAAGCAGGCACCATGATGCGCACCTGGAGTCTCAGCTGCTGGGGCAGCTGAGGCAGGAGGATCACTCGAGTCCACCAGTCCACCATGGGCAATAGAGCAAGACCCCAACTCAAAAAAAAAAAAAAAAACAAGAAGGAAGAAAGAAGGGCCAGTGGGAAGAGCCTCAGACTCCAGCACAGGTCCAGAAGAAAAGTCCAGGAGCCCAAGTCTCCAGTTGGAAGGTTCCCAGGGCGCACAGGGTCTGGCTCAGTCACTGACTGGAAGTAGCCCTCAGGAAGTGTGACCTTAGCGGAACCCGCCACACATCCTAAGGGGCGGGCGGCCACGGTGTGAGCTGCTCGCTGTCCCCAGGGTGGGCAGCGTGCCCGACACCCCCAGGCCGGCCTGCCTCCCGCTTCTGCGCCCACTGCTACTTGTCTCGCAGCCCCCACCTCCCTGCTCCAATGGCCCCTCCTCAGAAACCCCCAAGGGACACAGTCCCCACGCCTGCAGCCTCTGACCCCCTCAGCGCCCTTCACTGTCAGAGTGGCCTTCTGGATGCAATGTGCTTCCAGGTTGACCAGGTGTCACCTCCGCCAGCATCCAGGCTCCCAAGGGCCCTGACTTTACCCGCCCCATCGCTCTCCAGCCCCCCCAGCATGGCCAGACACATAGTAGGTACTCAAGGATCTGTGGGATGAAAGAATGAACGTGGCTGGAGGGGCAGCTCAGTGTTACAGTGCGAGGCCTTGGGTTCCATCACCAACAACACCTCAAAAAAAATAATGAATGAATGGAGGGAGGGAGTCTTGCCTTGTCTTATTATTCTATAAGAACAGGAATTCAAAAAGTATATAAGGCCGGGCGTGGTGGCGCACACTTGTAATCCCAGCACTTTGGGAGGCGGAGACCGGAGGATACGGGTTCACGGCCAGCCTCAGCTACTTAGTGAGGCCCTCCACAACTTCATGAGACCCAGTTTCAAAATAAAGTATAAAAAAATAGGGCCGGGGGTGCAGCTCGGAGGTAAAATGCCCCTGGGTTCAATCGCCGGTACCGCAAAAAAATAAAAATAAAAATAAAAATAAAAATAAAAATAAAAATAAAATAAAATCACCGTATGCAGTCCTTGTCCACATAGCTAATGCAGCCCGTGACTGGGGACACTTCCAGTTTCATGGGGGTATTATTTTCTCACCAGTGGGTCTGTGATACACAAAACTACATGTGGTATTGTTTTCATGCCTCTGCTAGGCTTTCCAAATAAAAACATTCCTTAATCAGGGAGGGGAAAAAATTTTTAAATCAAGTCATGCAATCTTATTTTTGGCTAACAGTATAGAATTCAGCTGTTGTAGATGCAGGTGTGGTACCTAAGGCACATTAATGGCCAAAGGGATGAAGGCAGAGTCAAACCTCATGTGAAGTTGCTCTTGCTTTACAACGGGCTACACACAGGGCACTTATCTTAGTCCTTTCAAGCTGCAAAATACTATAAATTGGGTGACTTATAAACCACACATATTTATTTGTCAGTTTCTGGGGACTGGAAGTCCAAGGTCAAAGCGGCAGCAGATCCGGTGTCTGGCGAGGGCTGCTCTCCAGTGTGTGTGCGTGCATGGCGCCTGCGCCCTCTCTCCCCAAATGCTGGAGGGAATGAACCGGCTCCCTGGGACCTAATCCCATGCCTGAGGCACCACCCTGATGACCTCATCACATTCCCCAGAGCCCCACCCCCTATGCCATCATCTTGGGGGTTTGGATTTCGATGTGTGAATTTTGGGGGGGGAGACACAAACATCAGGCTGTAGGAGACTTCTTCACATTAGGACAAAATATAAAGATGGAGAGGACCAGTCAGGGAAAAATCCAAATATATCTGTTACTAACTATAACAAAGTTCAAAGACGCTCTCATGACTCCGGTATCTGAGCTACTCCAGCAGGGACACGGAGCCTTTGAAACACACATGGATCGGGAGAAACCAGGCTACTCACCCACGAGAAGGAGAAGGAGACGACACTCCACGTCAACGGCTGGTCCACCTTGAGAACCGGAGGCCCAACGGGCAGCGGCGGGCAGCGGAGGGCAGCTCACCTGGCCTTGCCCTGCTCTCCCCAGGCCTTTCCCCAGTCCTCTCAGCTCTTGCCTCTCTTGCTTCAGATACAGACCCCCAAGATGTCTCCTCGGAGACCTTGTTTCCTGGGATTCCCCCCTCCACCGTGCGCCCAGTACACGCCATCTTTCCCACCAAGAAATCAGCTTCTTCCGTGGAAGAGGAAAATCTGCAGCCCTGGGTCATTTGCCGAGGAATGCCAGAAACCTGCCCCTCTGATAAGCACCCAGGAAATGCAAAAACCAGAACCACCTGGCTGTGTTCCCACGCACCCCTCCCCGCCCCCTCCTGCCAGGCTCCCACCAGGCCCCCAGCCCCATTCCCATAGGCAATGGAGGCCTGCAATCCAGCCCGGAATCCAGCCACCGACAGTAAGCAGAGTCCCAGTCTGAACCATGTCTGGAGGTTGCTGAGGATCATTCTAGAACCAATTCATCTTTCTTATAGTGAAGACTTGCTTCAGAGCCAGAGGTGCTGGGCCATGAACCATTTGCCTGTTCTTGTTTTCCATCATTCTAAAATTATGTAAACTTAAACTTTTGATCCTATAAAACTGTACTTTTTCCTATATAAGCAGCTGTCAATAGATCCTCAGGGCTGCACTCACCATGGGTGTAGCCCAACTGGACCAGTCATAAAATAAAGACCTCAAAATTAGATTTTTTAGAGTCTGATGTGTCTCTGCGGGATCCCTCATTACACCTGTAATCCCGGTACTTGGTAGGCTGAGACAGGAGGATCACAGGTTCGTGGCCAGCCACACCAACTTATGAGGCCCTCCACAATTTAGTGAGACTCTATTTCAAAATATAAATAAAAAGGGCTGGGGGTGTAGCTCAGAGGTAGAATGCCCCTGGGTCCAATCTCCAGCTTCACGGAGTCCCAGCTGGCATGGCAGAGGTGGGTGGCCCATCCTCCTCTGCATCCGGCCTCAAGAGAAGTACTCTCCACTCCCCCCAGGAGTCGGCCCTCCCCTGGGCACAGCCAGCTGTCCCTTTCCTGGACTTCTGAGCCTTCCTGCTGTTGCCTGGGCAGGTGACGAAGCTCCAGCTCCCAGTGGGGCAGGACCCTCTTTGAGGCCCATGGGGTGCCCTGATGGAGAGGGGATTTCCCTGACCTGTCCTTGCCAGACTCATGTCCCAGGACCTCAGGGGCAGGAGTCATGGAGCTGTGACTTTCGGGGGTCCTCTGCTCAGGGAAGGGCCTGGGGACAAGGGACTCAGGACCCACACCACCCTCCAGGAAGTATTCCCAAGAAAGGGTGGGGCAGGGGAAGGGGCCATTCCAGGGAAGGGTTTATAGTTCAGGCCTGCTCTGGGGAGGAGCACGTCAGTCAGCTTTCCATCACTGTGACAAAATACCCGAAGAAAACAACTTAAAGGAAGAAAGAGTTACTTTGGCTCATGGCCTCAGAGGTTTTGGGCCACAGCCACTTGGTCTCAGGTTGTTTCTGGGCCTGAGACGAGGCAGAACATCATGGCCAAGAAACTACTCACCTCCCAGCGGCCAGGCAGCAGAGAGAGGGAGAGGGGAAGGGCCCCAAGGGCCTACTTCCGCCAACTAGGTCCCGCCCCCCGAGTTTCCACCATGCACCAAGAGCCAGTGATTTATGACCCTATCAATGGATTGATCCACCATGAGATCAGAGCCCCCAGATCCAGTCGCCTGCCAAAGGCCCCACCTCCGCACACTGCTCCTAGGGGCCGAGTTTTGAGGACAGGGATTTTCTTGGGAGAACAAGGAAGGGAGCCGGGTACAGGTAGCTCCTTGATTGTCAGTGAGCCCCAAACCCCCTGTGGCACTAGAAGTCAAGTGAGGGCTCAGAGACCCACGCAGTGTCAACGCTGTGGCTTAGATAAGTGTCCCCCAAAAGCCCACATGTCAAAGGCTTGGTCCCGAGCCCATGGTGCTGTTGGAGGTGGGCGGAGCCTAGTGGAAGGTCCTTAGGATGTTGGTGGTGATCTCAAAGGGGCTCATGGAACCCCAGTCTCTTTTCCTTCTCTTTTGCTCCCTGGCCACATGGTAAGCAGTTTGTTCTACCCTCCATCTCCTGGCATCCTCCTCTGGCAACCGTGGCAGAGATCCAAATCAGCAGGTCCACCTGATCTCAGACTGGAAACTCCCAAACTGTGAACCAAAATAACCCTTTCCCCACAGGTGAGGTGGCACACACCTGTGATCCCAGCAACTCAGGAGGTGGTGGCAGGAGGATCTCAAGTTCAAGGCCAGCCTCGTCAACTTAGCAAGACCCTGTCTCAAAATAAAAAAAATAGAAAAGGGCTGGGGGTGTAGCTCAATGGTAGAGGGTCCCTGGGTTCAATCCCCAGTACCACAAAAAAAATTTTAAAGTTAAAATAAACCTTTTCTCTGTGTAAGTTGTTTTATCTCAGGCATTTCATTACAGTGCTGGAAAGCTGACTAACACAGTCATGTTGATTATCTCCCATGCTTACCAAACCAGATCTAGAGTTAGATGGATTATATTTAGTTCTACATTTGGTTATATGGCTTAACAAAGGGCCCGTGCAGTATTGGGGTAGCCTGGACCTCAGCGATGTGTGTATAGCAGGCCAGAGTCACCACCACAAGGGCCTGGGACTTTCCTGTCCTGGGGACTCATCATGGGACAATGACAGCAAGGCTGGGTCAGGCCCAGAGAGGCTGAGAAAGAGGAAGAAGCCAGGCCTTCCCCCACCTGGAAGATTCTAGGCACAAGTGGTCCTTCTTGTTCCTTGGTATTTCCTGATCTGAGTGGCTTTATACCAGGCTGGAAGAAAATGTCCAGAAAGGAGGGAAAATAAAACTCCCCTTCAAAATGCAAGGTGGGAGATTTATCTTTGTAATTAAAAAAAAAAGGAAAAACATGATATGTCTGTGGCCCATCTTTGAGCGAGAAGTTTTATTTACTCAACTGGTTTTTGTTATTTCCCTTCCCGCCACAACAGGGCGAGAGTAAGTCTGATCTGTGGGGCCTCAGAGCTCAGGCCAGAGCGAGCAGGGTGGGTCAAGGACTCGCCTAGCCCTCAGAAGCTCCCGGAAGGTCCTCCAAGCACCTCCCTCTCCACCGTCCTCCGCCAGGACACCACGTGGCTTCGTCCTCCTCTTCTTTCTCCCTTTAGAGGCGGCTAAGCAGCACACTCTAGGAAAGGCCCCCATACACAGGTGGCGGCCCTGGACCCCTCCCCATCTCACCCCGGTTTCCCAGTGTCCACAGCAAGATCCGAAAATTGGCTCTTTTGTCAAAAATTAAGAAAAGCATTTTCATGAAACCCAAGTGTTTCCTGCTTGGCCGGGGCTGCTGACACAAAGCCCCGCGAGAAGGAGCGGGCTGCAGACCCGCGAGGCACAGAGGTCGGCTCCGAGCAGACCCAGGCCAAGGCGGGCCCTTGTCTCATCCATTCACCTACCACTGCTGCTGTCCCCATCAATGACGCCAAACGCGGCCAAAAGGGGGCACATCCTTAGAGGGTCCAAGGCTCCTAACACCTTCACACCTTGCGTAGAACACGGTCCTGCCTTCTTGCTGATGCTGGTTACGCCCATTCTCATGCCAAGACAGCCACACGGTGCCACGTGACGCGTCATTTGTTCACCAGCCTGTGTCCAGAACTTTCCGCATTCAGATGGAGGCTACTTTCTTATGTCTTGGGGAATGGGGGTAAACAGGGGAAGACCCTACCTTCAGGGAGGCCCCGCTCAAGAGAGGAGCCCAGTATGTAAGGGAAAGCTGCTGTGTCCCCATGAGGAGGAAGCCTTCAGGACCCAGGAGTTCCTCCTGGGTCATGTCTCGGTGCCCAAGGACTACACCCAGTCCTGAGATAGAAACTTAGAAATAGAGAGAGAAAACAGTCACTCAGGGGGAGATGTCCCTGTTGGAGTGTGGAACGGCAGCTAGTGGACCACTCATCAGCCAGACAAAGGAACCTGAGAGACCAAAAGAAACCAAGTTGGGAGGCTGAGACAGGATGATCACAGGTTCCAGGACAGCCTCAGCAACTTAGTGAGACCCTATTTTGAGAGAGAGAGAGAAAGAGAGAAAGAGAAAGAGAGAGAGAGAGAGAGAGAGAGAGAGAGAGAGAGAAAAGAAAGAAAGAAAGAAAGAAAGGAAGGAAGGAAGGAAGGAAGGAAGGAAGGAAGAAAGAAAGAAAGAAAGAAAGAAAGAAAGAAAGAAAGAAAGGAAGAGAGAAAGATGTACGAGCACACTGAACAGCCCATAAATTAATCTGTAACTTCCAGGTCCCTACAAGTTTTCTGGAATATAGCAAATCAGGAACAAGAGCCGGGCATGGTGGCACATACCTGTAATCCCCGTACTTGGGAGGCTGAGACAGGAGGATCACAGGTTCAAGGTATCCTCAGCAATTTAAGCCCTCCACAACTTAGTGAGACCCTGTTTGAAAATAAAACATTAAAATAGGGCCGGGGGTGTAGCTCAGAGTTAGAACACCCCTGGGTTCAATCCCCAGTACTGAAAAAGGAAAAGAAAAAGACCATGCACCTCATGAAGGTAAGGGCTGACATTAGCTGGGACCAGGACCCCTGGCCTAATGACCCAGTCAACCACCCAAAATAGTTGGAGATATTGATGCGAGCAGAAACCCACGTGCCAGACCAGACCCCCTGATGAGGAAACACAGTCTGGCTAGTATTTCCCAGTCTCAAGAAAAGCCCAGCCTCTTTGGATCATACATATTCTTCTTAATTATGTTCCCTCATAAAAACGTGACCTTAAGCCCTGGCAGCCCATATTCTGCCCTGAGAATGCGTAGCTTCCCCTTCTTACTTTCTAATAGAACTCTTCCTCTCTTAGCTAAAACCTAATATGTCCTTAAACTCTTTTCTGTGATGTACCAAGACCCTGCAAGGTCAAGCTGAGTTCTCTGCCTCTGGAGAGACTGCCGCTGACCCCTTTAGAGTCCCAGGTCCCAAACATTTTCTCCCACATTTATTTTCTAAGAGTTTCATGGTTCTGTGTTTTACGTTGAAGTACGTGATCCATTTGGAGTTAGATTTCCGTAAGGCAGGAGGTTTAAGTTGAGGTCGAGGTTCTTCCCCACCCCCACCCCATCACGTCCTGTTGCTCCAGAGCTGAGGCTGGCCGCGAACCCGGATCCTCCGGTCTCTGCCTCCCAAAGTACTGGTATTACAAGTGTGCGCCACCACGCCCGGCTCATTTGTTGAAAAGATGGCCCTTCTTCTGTTGAAGACTTTCACACATTGATCAAAACTCAGCGGGTAGATTGATGTCCCTGTTCCTGTTTCGCTCACCAAGCCGTGGAGAGCCTTAAATGAGGGATGTGGAGCACAGGATTGCAGAAGGAAACCCAAGCCCCTCTTGAGCCCAGAGTTAACCCTTAGCAGCCCAAAGCCATTTCTTCTCCTGCAGTCTGGCCCCATTGCAGCTCCTCGGGGCAGGCACAAGCCCTCAATAACCAGAAAGGGTCAACCAGAGCTGCCCAAGCACCTGGGTATCATAATCCCTCACTTGCAGGGGCCCCTGCTGGATGGTGGCTGCAAGAACACGTGGGGAGAGAGAGCAGACCACCTGGCTTCCTTGTGCTGGAGGGCAAGGCGCTGGGCTCCCCATGGGCTCTGATGTCAACCATCCCTGGGGCTCCTGACCCCTCTCTCCAGAGCCAAATCCTTATGTCCCCATAGGAACCCCCTCTGGAACAACAGTGTCTCCCTCATATCTTAAATGCAAGACACCCCCCACTGTAGCTGAGGCCCATTTCCTCTTCAGTCCCCTGCGAAAATGAAAAACAGCTGGGAAACATCTGCAGACGCTGCAGCGGCGAGTGCACTTAAAGGCTCTCTGGCTGCGCTGCTCCCGTCCACCCCCAGAGTTAAGGAGCAGAGTGGGGGTAGGCCCCATCTTCCCCCTGCAGCCCAGGCTCCTGCTGGCCTCGCTGGCCAGGTTGGCTGCGCTACATCCCACTTACCTGAGCCTCAGCCTGGGGTCACACCGGAAAACCAGCCCTCAGTGGAGATAGGGGGTGCTCAGCTCAGCGGAGTCATTAGCACCTACTATGCGCCAGGCATGCTCTGTGCTGCAGGGACAGAGATGTGTTCAACATTGTGCATCCTCCCCCTCCCCCCAGGAGCTTCAGCCCCAAAGGAGGACAGGACACTGGACAATCCTGTGACCGTGGCTTGTGGGGAACTAGGAGAACGGCTTGTCAGGAAGGTAGAGGGAGAGAAGCTGGTGTGAGGCACCTCCGGGGAGAGTGAGTTGTCTGACAGGAGAGGGAAGGAGGGGGGAAGGTGCTGGCTGCGAGGTGGGGGCAGCATGGGGGGGAGGAAGCCAGCCCCGCCCCAACTTCTCAACACTTTGCTGTGGCCTCCATGGAACACAAGGCAGGGCCACAAACCTTGATCTTCCGCCCTGTAGTGTTGGGGGTGGGGCTGACTGAAGTTAAGGAAAGTTATTTTATGATAAACGAAAGGGCTACAGATTACATAATAAAGAGCTGCTCATTCCCTCCCAACCTGGGTCACTCGGGAAGAAAAACGTGAGAATTCCAGATTCTACTCCCAGCCGCCAGTGTGTCCCCTGGGGGAGCCCACCTGGAGTGAGTCACAGAGCCAGCAGGCCTGAGCAGCCCTGAGACCCTGAGGGGCAGGCAGGGGCCCTTGAGGAACAGGGCAGGACAGGGGTGAGGTGGATGCCACCCCAAGGCGGAGGGCAGATGTGCCAGGCAAGTTGCAAAGGCGCCCCCCTCCCCACCCCCTCCTGGGGCAAATTCCACTAAGGAGGGGCCCCTCCCCATGCAGCAGCTAGTGCCGGCCAGCAGTGGCTGCTTGAGATCCTTCCAGGGCAGCAAATATAACCCCACACCTGTCTAGCTGGCTCCTTAACCCATCCATCGCCTATCCTGAGTGCCAGGTATTCCCACTACCCGAACCCGGTTCCAACATTCTAAAGCAAACCGATTCACGAAAGGAGAGTTTAAGAACAGTCCTGGTTTTTAGTGACTGCTAGATCCAGGGGTGCGATTAAGGACATCAAGGTTCCCTCTCTGCTGCTCTGCTCCCCGGCTCTCCTCAATTGAGCCTCCAGGCTGACCCTCAGCGCTGCCCAGCACAGTGGCCGCCTGCAGCCCCAGACTCACAGCTCTGGGTCTTCTGTTTCCAGGGCCCACAGAGCAATCCCAAGGAAGACTCTGATTGGCCTGCTGGGGTCACATGATCCTCCCGAGCCAGTCGCTGTGGCCAGGAAGAAGGAATACTCCGCTGGCCCAGCTTGGCATGGGCCACCATGTGGCTGGCGGAGAACAAGGAAGGACAATTAGCATTTCTCCAGTCACATGGAGGATGGGACAAGGAAAGAAGGAAGGCAGCCAGCCAAAAATCATGCTCACACAGACTCTGAGAGATCACCACAATTCACACAGCCTCCTCACAGACATTAGCTCACACCACCCTCGCCACAGCCCCGTGAGGAGCAGGCCAGGAATCGCAGCTGTCAGAGAAGTAGGCAGCCTGTGTAGAGCAGCACAGCATAGCAGGGCCTGGGTCCAGATCGCAGCTCTCTCCACTCAGTGACACTGTGGGAACCAGGCTTCCAGAACAGACGCTCTTGGGCCCTACCCATACCTCCAGCACTCCCCTCAGCCTTGGGGCCTGCCTTGAGCCCTGACAGCTCTCAACCTGCGGGTTTTCCCGAGACACAGAGCACACACGGCCCCCACAGGCAGGACATAGTGCCAAGAAACTGCTGACCATGAGCTGCCCCCAGTCAATGGCGGGCTAGGATGAAAACGAACACCCCACATCCTCACCTCTTGAGAGGGGCAGCTCTGGGGTACCTCTACACAGTCCCCAAGAGGGCCCGAGACCACGGTGGCCCCATTTGCTCACACACCATATCTCACCACCCCACCAGCAGTCCCCCCAGAATTACCTCCCAAATAAAGGCTTTAAACTCGGATTTTACCGGGTGTGGTGGCACATGCCTGTAATTCCAGAACTTGGGAGGCTGAGATAGGAAGATCGTAGGTTCAAGACCAGATTCAGCAACTTAGCAAGACCCTCAGCAACTTAACGAGGCCCTGTTTCAAAATAAAAAACAAAATAGAGCTGGGCGTGGTGGCACACGTTTGTAATCCCAGTACTTGGGAGGCTGAGACCGGAGGATCCGGGTTCGCAGCCAGCCTCAGCTACTTAGTGAGGCCCTCTGCAACTTAGCGAGACCCTGTTTCCAAATAAAGAATAAAAAATAGGGCTGGGGGTGTAGCTCGGAGGTAGAATGCCCCTGGGTTCAATCCCCAGTACTACAAAAAAAAAATAGGACCGGGGATGTAGTTCAGAGGTAGAGCACCCCTGGGTTCAGTTCCTAGTACCAAATAAATAAATTTTTGTCTCAGGTTTGCTTCCGCGGAGCCCCAGTCAGATCCGTCCATACATGCTCAAGATCTGGGGCAATGAAGTCGATTCTCTACAACAAGTAACTCAAGTGTCACTGCCCATCCACTCAAGATGGCAAACAGCGGTGCCCAGTTCTGCGGTCCCTCCCACGGTCTCCAGACTGGCGGCCACCTCACCACCGCTGTCTCTCTAAAACTGTGTCCAGCCATGGGAAGAGCATCGTGATCCGTCAGTCCTGTGTGTCCCTGGCAGAGCAAGTCAGGGGTGGAGACAAGTGCATTGCTGTTGGCCATCCCTGCCCCCACCCGGGGACTCACAGGGCCATCAACCCACTCAGCAAATGCCACCGTCACAATGTCATCAGTTCCCGAAATGGCTAATTTTCCTTTCCTCCTTCGCCAGCCTTGCTGAGGGCCGCGCGTGCAGAGGTGCAGGCTGGAAAACGCCAGCCAGTCTCCAGCTGGTCAGCACTGGGTGTAGGAAATAGAGACTCGGATTCAGAGAGCAGTTAGCGTGGAACCTGGCCCACCTGGGTGAGTGGTAGGCTAAAAATAGGCATGACTCACGCGGGACTGGGAGGGCCAGCCTCCCCCGCCCTGAGCGCCACCAGCGGCTTCCAAGGCGCGGAGCCTGTGTGCCGCATGTGCAGCCAGGGTGTGCGGAACACACAGCGCACGTCCGTCCACACCGGCCTCTGTGAGTCACATGGCTCGGGGGGGCCCCGGGCCTGGCTCCTCACGTTACACGGAGAACATCCGGAGCCATCTGGCCAAGGCTCTGGAGCCCACTTGGAGTCCCTGGATAAACACAGCCCATCGCTTAGGAAAACAGAATGCATTTTCCATAGTGATGAAATACATCTCCAGGGGGTAGTTGGAGAAACATATACTAGGGGACGGCGTGGCTTTTGCCCGTGAACTAAAAGGAAGCCCGGGAACCTCGCACAGCAAAAAAAAGAAAAAAAGAGAGAGAAGGAACAAGAGTAAGGAGAAGAAAGTCCAGTCGGGTCCATGCTTAAAATCAACAGCTCTTACAGTTATAGCCCTGATTTGCATGCAGGCTGAGCGCCAGGGCTGTTTCCAAGTCAGTTGTTTGGCTTTTGAAATGCCTTTTCCCATAGAAACTATGTTCGATGCTCATAAAGTTAACCCATCAAGGTCTCTTTCTCCAGTATCTAAAATCCAAATGGATTGCTGCGTCGCATTTCCAGGCTCTTCTGCATCCACAGGGATTCTGAGGTGTAGATCAAGTGGAGGGAACCCCCCTCTCATCGCAGGGGGTGGAGGTGGGGAGGGCCCAGTGACGGGTGCAGGATGCCAGAGGGTGGACACAGACAATCTGAGTGTGAATCCCAAAGCCACTTCATGCTCTGGCAAGATCCTGCACCTCCCCGGGCCTCAGTCGCCTCACCTCCAAACAGCCCCTACCTATGTTCGTGTTCCTGCGAGGATTAAGTGGTAGAAGTACGGAGCTTGCAAGGAACAGCGCCTGGCCCCAAGTGCTCAGACAATGGTGGCCATTATATTCATTGTTGCCTTGCCACGGGCAGAAGGGAAGAGGGTCTGAGGGCGCCATGAAGTGCTCCCAACAAAGTATTCCCACATCTGTTCTGTTTCTATTATTAGCCCTGTCCCTGTCCCATGGCTGGCTCTAACAAGGATTTAAGGATGGATGGATGGATGGATGGATGGATGGATGGATGGATGGATAGATGGATGGATGGATGGATACCTCCTGTCTTCTTTGTGCCCACCATTGCCTCTGGCTCAAGTCTGGGGTACTGATCTCAGGCACCTCTTAACCTGCTACAGGCTTTGATGTGGTTGATTCCACCTACTAATTGCAATTCTCTGGCCCCAGGCTCTGAGGAGCCCTCTCTTGTCCCAGCCCTTCTCTGGGCTCCTTCCCTCACTAGCGTCACTTCTGCCACATTCTTTTGGTTCAAGGGAGGACCCACCCTGGTCCAGGATAGGAGGGCATTACAGAGACCATGAATATCAGGAGATGTGATTCCCTGGGACCATCTTTGAAGACCAGCTACCACCCAGTTGTACACAGCCAGTGGCCAATATCGTTTGCAACTTGTGGTCCCCAGGTCATCATGGCAGAGGAAATGAGAGAGGAAGAACAGAGGCATCCCTGCCACTCACATCCCAGTGGCCAAGACTCATCATTTGACCTCAGCTGGACTGCAGGGAGACTTGGACGTGAGATAGGTTGATGGCGATGGGGTCAGCCTCACCTGCCTCTGCTCCTGTACAGGAGGGTGCCCAGCGTTGGTGAGTGTAAGCAAGACTCCCATTCACTGCTGGTGGGAGTGGGCAGGACAGGAGAGGCTGGGACAGCCTCTCCTGGAGGCAGCATGGCTTCCCCGACTTCATGATTGCTGGAGGCTGGGTGTGGAGACCACATCGTGCCCAGGGCCCTTCCGGCTCTAAGATTCAGCGGGCATTACTAAGCCAGAAAAAATGAGGGCTTAGTAAGAGCAGAACACCAACCTCCCATCTTCTTTCCAAAGTGTTCTGTGGTGTTGGCTGCAAGGGACGGAATTCATTCCTCCCAAGGGTGGAGGCTGCTCCTGCGATGGCCGGTCCCACCTAGTAAAGGGGAGAACACACAGCATCATTGTGAGAGGCCAAACTGGCCACGCCGGGCAGATCGATTGGTCTGCCCACCTCGCAACACTGGGCCCGATTCAGGGTGCCATGTTAGAGCAGGCGGAGAAGCCAGAAGGGAATCCAAGAACAACAAAACACTTGACCTATAAGTGAAGGTGGAAGGCACTGGGATTAGCACGCCATGAGAACAGGAAATGACTCAGCATCAAATGCCTGCATGTGGCCAGCCATCGAGAGTGTGGACACGGGAGCCCGGTGACTCCATCGCTTACCGGCTGCGGGGCCTTAGTCACGTTACTTACCCTCTCTGAACCACGCTTTTCTCATCTCTAGACCAGCCAGTCACAGGAGCCCCTTCCCGGGGCGCTCAAGACCAGGAAATCCACTGGTGCGCGTGCCGGGCTCACGGAGGCCGCTTGGTCAACGTGAGTGTCCGTCGTCACTACTCCTGTCCCCATCCATGTTGGAATAAGATGATTCCTACCTAGTTATTAGTCAATGGAGAGGAGAGATCGTTACTAGCCAATGAGGCTGACGGCCAATCCTAGTGTGCCGTAGGAGACCCCCTTAACTGTAGCCCCCATCTCTGTTTCCAGCATGCTCCTGCCTCCCCCACGTTCCCCAACCATGACGCAGGACTTGCAGTTTGAGCTATGTCTTGTGTGTGTGTGAGTGACAGTTTCGAACCTGAGCGAACTTCAGCAACCTAGGGGTGTACCCGGTCCAAGGAGGTGCTGACGAATCAGGACTCGGGAAGGGCAGGAGCCAGGCGGGCCTTGAAGAGGCAGGCAGGGGGAGGCCAGCCCGCATGCTCTGAGGCTCGCTGAGACACATGGGAGGCCAGGCTCAGAGAGGATAAATGACCCGGGATTGCAGTGTGACTCGGGAGAGGCACGTTGGGGACAGGGACCAAAATTAAAGAGGCAGGCTCTGAGTTTCCGGCCATCTGCCTTAGCAGATCAAGTCTTCGGTGCTGCCAAGGAGGGGACACGTCTGTCACTGGAGAACGCGGGTGTCCTGGAGGCTTCAGCTACAAGCATGCAATGTTTTATGTGACAGAAATACCCGCTGAGTGCACCAAACTCTTGGTTTTACAAGCATTCCTACTCGGGACACGGACAAGATAGGCCTGTCAAAGAATCCATTTTCAAGTTGTAAGTGAGTGGATTTGGCCCAGAGATAAGTGAGTCACAAAAGGGGGGTCAGGTCGGGGATTGAGCAGCTCAAGGAATGTGTCCTTAAAGGGACAGTTGTAGTGCTGATTATAAATAGGAGAGTCCTAATGAATCCAGGACCCTGAATTCAAATGTTTCTGGGGACCAGACAGGAAGCCTAAATGAGGACAGTCCCAGGTGTGAGGCAGCAGGGAGCAGTGGGGACTGCGGCGAGTGGACTGGCTCAGTCCACGCCCTTGCTTCTAGAAAGCAGAAGCCTGGGCTGTCAGATCCTGCGTTCTAAGAAAAGCTGTGCTCTCATATGAGAATTTTTCAGGCTTTTTTTCTTTTTTTGAGACAGGGTCTCACTATGTTACCCAGGCTGGCCTCAAACCCCTGGACTCATTCAATCCTCCTGCCTTAGTCTCTAGTAGCTGTGACTGACGGCTCACACCACCACACCCAGCTGCAGTTCCCCCCCACCCCAGTGGTACTGGGGATTGAACCTGGGGGGTTCTACCTCTGAGCTAAAGCCCCAGGTGCATTTTATTTTTTATTTTGAAGCAGGGTCTCACTAAGTTGTGAGCATCTCACTCCATTGCTGAGGCTGGCCTTGAACCTGCGATTCTCCTATCTCAGCCTCCCATGTACTGGGATTACATGTGTGCACCACCACACCCAGCTCCAGCTTCAGATTTTTAAATGTCGAGTAGTTAACTCAGATGTTATAAGGCACTGGCCGAGCCACACTGCGCATGGCCGGGACTAAAGCTTGAACCTGCAGTCCCACCAAGATGGCAGACGGACGTGGGACCACGTCCGACCAGGAGTCCCACCTCCCCTCGCTGTTCTCTCTGCGAGGATAGAGAACGCGGTATAACCAAGCTCCGGGGACAAACAGGTATACAAGAAACATCCTGCTCTTCCCACTGAAAGGTGAACATTCTACTTAAAGAAGGTTTGTTTCTTTTTTATAATATTTTATCATGAAAATGTTCAAACACACAGGCATGTTGAAAGAGTCTAATGGGGACCACGTGTGTCCCCTGTGCCTGGACTCTGCACTGACATCACAGGGTACTTGATCGCAGTCCCCTCCTCCAGCCCTCTCCACCCACCGGCGCCGGATCCTAAGGTTCCAGTGAATCGCAGGGACGAGGGTCTGGAGGTGTCCTGTCACTGGCCTGAGCGCCTTCAGATTC
>PVJS01001302.1:0-42243 GCA_004027185.1 Glis glis
CCGGGGATTGAACCCAGGGGTGTTCTACCTCTGCGCTACACCCCCGGCCCTATTTTTTCTCCTTTATTTTGAAACCGGGTCTCACAAAGTTGCGGAGGGCCTCACTAAGTAGAGAGAGAGAGAGCGAGACTGGGAGAGAGAGAGAGAGAGAGAGAGAGAGAGAGAGAGAGGGAGAGCTGAGGCTGGCTGCAAACCCGGATCCTCCAGTCTCTGCCTCCCTAAGTACTGGGATTACAAGCGTGTGCCACCACACCCAGCTTTGGAAGAGAGTTCTTGAAGGTGGTGACCATGACCGAGGATGTGGTAGGTGAGAGGAGTGCAGAGTCAGGTACCCAGCACCCTCAGCCCATTGAGGTACTGTGTTTCTTCTCACAGGCAGCTGGAGGAGCTGTTGACCATCTCCTTGATGGAGTGCAGGCCAGGAAGGGGTTTCTGTACAGTTTTTGTGTGGTTGCTTCTAAGACTCGAGTGTTATCAATCGTGTCTTTTTGGTTCATTTGACCATGATAAACCAAAATATGTGTGTAAAGTTGCTGAGGCAGTCAGTGGATAGATTTCCATGTGGTCTAACTTCTGGGAAAGTTTTCCGTCTCATCACAATCTGAAATAATAGAATCTTGCTTGGGTGTAGCTTTTTGTTTTCCTCTCTTCTTTGCTTCTCATTTTCCCCCTTCTACCGGTCTACTGCTTAAAAACATATATCCTTGATCACAAAATCTTCCTTATGTATGGATTAAAAATAAAGCAGAACTAGACACACATATACATATATGTATACACACATGTGTATACATATATACATATATTTTTAAATTTTTTCTCGATGCATTATAATTCTATATAATAAGTAGATTCATAGTGATATAATTATATATGTACATAGCATAATTTGGAATGCATGTCTATTAAACTTATCAACACATTAAGTAACAATATTTACATATAAATAATAAAATCAGCATTTGAAAAAACCATATATTTATTAATAAACCTAAATTATTATAGGAAACAGAAAAAGAAATGTATTCCTACCATGAAGCCTATAAGCAAGACATGGTCTCTTTTTTTGAGGAGGTTGGAGTTTGCAGGAAGAGACTGACAAGTAGAATACTTACTGCAAGATGTAAGGCATGATAGTTAACCATTTAGACTTTAGAACGAGAGTGATTGTGCTGAACTATGCTCCTTAGCTGAATTTCTATATGACCTTAGATTATTTACTTGTATCTCTATGTCTCAGTCTCCTAAGTACCATGAGAAAAATAAACAGATGCACTGGGAGAAGAGTGGTGTAAGGGTTGAAAGAGGTAATATGTATCTATTGAACAGAATAATGACCTCTTCACCAAAAAAAGAGAGATGTCTAACCCCTACTCGGTACTAGACATTAGTAGCCAGGACAGATCAGCACTGTGGAGAGCACATGGGCTCCGCCCGCACACAGACCAGGGTCTTAATCCTGAGTCCACTAATTTATTGCCAGCATGTCCTTTGGGAAATGACTTAAGAATTTAAAGCTCAGGGCCTGATCTCAAAGTGAAGGGAAGGATGCTGGCTTTACTGGGCCACTGGGTGAACATGCACATCTGCAATGACGTGTTTGCTGGGTTTCTTCCCTAGATTCTTTGCTACTCACATGTATGTCTCACATCTAATATTTTGGGGCTTCATAATAGAGTTTTGTCTGATGAGTACAAGGATGTGAAAAGAAGTATGAAAGCAAAGAGCAGAGGAAGGATTCATTACTTCTTGCAGGAAGATGGAGCAGAGAAAAATGGATTCAGCGTAATGAATTTTGAGCTAGTTTGAAATAAGACAAATCTGCAGATTTCTATCTCAATTTACTTTCCAATGTGAGGCAATATTAATGCAAATAACTCTGGCTTAGTTAGCATCCATAATGTCCCTTAGTCAATGCACTATCTCTGATCCTCAAAATTTTTACAGTTTATTATGGTCATTCACATGAGAAGGAAGTGATGGACAGAGAAGATAAATAATGTCTGCAAAGTCACATAGCCTGTAAGGAGTAGAATCGGAATTCTAAGTCAGCCTGTTTTGCCCCAAGGGATGTTGTCCACTTCCCTCTGACATGGTCTCCTGAGGAGGGAAAAACAGGCAAGTGCTGATGCCCATTTGAGACAAGTTTATTGTCCAATCTCCTTCTCCAAATGGTGATGAAGTTATTAACTGGTAGAATGGCTGGATAGTCATGTTCTCATGGAGTTTTTATAAAGCTCTCCACTCTTGCGTGGTCATTTCCATCCTCACCTGCCAGGCTCCAGGTTGTACTGTGGATGACTCTGGAGGAGGGACATGCGGTGTCTTTAGGGCCCAGCTGCTACACTTTGCTGAGCACAGTATGAAAAAGGACACTTTCGACTCCAAAGATGACATTCCCGTTTCCTCCTCTTTCCCGAAACCACAGACGTGAAGAAGTAGGTCTCTGGAATGGTTCCATTTGATAAACTACTAGGATCTTTCATAGTGTTCAACCAACCGAGATCACACTGTGTAAGAAGGTGTATCTGGGTAGAAGTGCTTTGCCTCTATTTGAGGGAGACGTAACAACAGGGTTATCTTTTCTGTCAGTCCCATCTATTGTACCCTCACAGAGAGAGAGAGAGAGCATGACTCTCCTGCAGGAATCAATCCTGCATGTCATGCCTTTTGCAAGCAATGCATCATTTCTGTCTTTAAAAGCTTTCTTTGTTGGTCGACTAATTAGTATTTATTGCAAGCTCCTTTACATCTTCTCTAACCTCCTGCATTTACAAAGTGTGGGGGGCTAGAACATACAATGGCTTATACAGAGCCTGAAAGTCAGGATCTCAGATCCCACTGCCTTGACTAGAAAGGACACAGAGTGAAAAGGAAAAATAGGTCACTGTGATGTTCTTGTGGAGTAAAGGCCTTGAGCTAGACAAGGGTCTTGGGAGATACAGGATGCCAAATGTATAGGCAACATTTTCTTTACATGCTTTCTTCAAGGTGAAAGGGTCCATAATTTATATCCTCAACTGGAAATATAACTTCAAAATGACAAAGAAGCACTTCAACTGAAAACTATAATCATTTCCAGCCATAATATTCTTCTTCTAGAGTATCAAAACTCACCCTATGTTGCAGACACTGCAAGGGGCTAAATCCAAATTATTTTCTTTAATACCAATAACAACCACAACATTAGTCAATGTGTATTGAGTATTTATTTTGTTTCAGTCACCATGATATTACTTCCAAACTTAATCTGATTTAATCTCCTAAGAACACCTTGAGTCATGGACTGTTTTACAGATGAGGATGCTGAGGCTGAGATGCTAATTTTTTTAAGTTTATGTTTCCAGTGAATGATTGCAAAGCCCAGGTAAGAAACAATCTACCTCCAGATCCTATTCTCTCAATAATGATGTATATTGTGATCATCTCCCTAGTTATACTTTCCAGTGGAGTTCTCTGCACTGTTTCATTCCATTATCACAGCAATCTCATGTGTGAGCTACTGATTGTATTATTTTCAGGTTATAGTGGAAGAAATTGACTCAGGGAATGTAAATGAATTCCTTCATGTTAAAACACTTGTAAATGGAAAATCCCATTGTTGAATCACACTGCAGTTCAGAATACTCCTGGGTTCAATCCCCAATACAAACATATTTATATACAAAATATATATTTATATATATGAAATACGGTAGACATGAAACCTTCTGGGCATGCTTAGTCTAGTGTTCCAGTGAGCCAAGTTTACTCCAGGTCACCTAAAAGGAATGGTTCAGAGAGAGTCAGTGACCTTGGCTGGCTCATAGTAAGTTTCTCCAAAAAAGATTTAGTTGAAACAAAAGCAAGAAAGTTTATTTTATTTTATGTATTTATGTATTTATTTATTTATTTATTTATTTATTTATTTATTTGTATGGGAGCATTAACAGTCTTTTGAAGGGGCAGCAGCTTTCTCCCTTGTAAAAGTAGGTGTTTGCTCCTAGAGGTGCCTGCCTCGTTTACTGGCTGACACAATGAGTTTTCCAACTTGGTGGCAGTGGAGTGACGAAAGTAAAATGAGTCCCAGGCTATGTAAGAGGCAATATAACTGAGATTTCCTGCTTGCATCTGAGGAACTGTGCAACGGAGAGGCTAGAAATGCAGTTTATGGAGAAAGGTAGCTTAAGAGAAGCAAGAGCACTGATGAGTCTCTTTTGCTGATCTTTCAGAGTCCTGCAAATGTCCAAGAGGAGATGCTACTAAGTAAGCAACGTGGACACAAGGATAAGATTTTTAACTAGTGATGGTGCTTCAGGACTCAGTATAATTCCAACAACAATTAACATGTATAAAGAAATTTCTCTGATTTTAACTGTTAAAAGAGGAAAATGAAAACCTCAGAAACAACAATACTTCAGAGGCCAAAATGGGAGGACTGCAGGAAGTTTCTGAAAATGAACATCTAAAGAATCAGAGGAAGCCGGGTGTGGTGGTGCACGCCTGTAATCCCAGTACTTTGGGAGGCGAAGACTGGAGGATCTGGGTTTGCGGCCAGCCTCAGCTCTCTCTCTCTCCTCAGTGAGGCCCTCTGCAACTTCGTGAGGCCCGGTTTCAAAATAAAGTATAAAAAAAAAAATAGGGCCAGGGGCATAGCGCGGAGGTAGAAGCCCCTGTGTTCAATCCCAGGTACTGCAAAAAAAAAAAAAAAAAAAAAAAAAAGAATCAGAGGAAAATCCCACCCCCACCCAATGACAGACATGGAATGAGAGAGACTTTATAAGGAATCACTAGGTAACAATAATCACACAGATTGGATGCAACTGTGTTGCAACGTTAATCCAATATTGCAATGTTAAGACATTGGTGACCCAGGAGAGAACCAATTTTTTTTTTTGTTACTTACATTTCTCTCCTTCCCTCATAGACATACGTTTACTAGAAGACAATCCCTTAAGGACATAAGTTCTGTGGTATCTATATGTATCCAGTGTACATAACTATGTCTCGCTCATGGTTACTGTTCGATAAACATTTGTTTTGGATACAAGGAAAACAAAGAAGAAAAATAGAATCAGAAAGAATGTTTTTCTACAAATCTTAATTTCCAGTGCAGCGCAGCCTGAACGTGTGACTGTCTCAATTAATTTTAAGACGAAATTAATTTTGAAAAAGTACAGGATGAACTGAAAATAGCAAGGTCTAAGTAGAGACATTTCCACATAGACTAGCTTTGATGGGTTGGAAAAGAAATTGAACAAGATAAAGCATTTTCAACTCTCTGCCAGAATATGCCAAAATCCATCTCTCTAAAGCAAGTCTTAATCACAGCCAAATTTCTCCTCAAAGTACATTAAGGTTATATAAGCCTCAGGGCTCCATTCAGCTGAGCAAGAACAAACTCTTTCTGTCTCTTCTGAGTTCTTCTTCAATTATCATCATTGTTGAGTTATTAAGGGAACAGATTGTCCTTAAGTATGTTCTTGACTAGCGCTCATCTGCCTTGAAGCTACAGGTAGTTTTGTGAAGCACTGATGAAACCTAAGCAGAGGGTACTGGGGGTGACTTGGAGAATGTTTCTGTCCCAGTATTGTAGCACATGCCACTGGTGACTTCCTCTTTCCTGCCTTCCTATGGCTGGGCATGACATGAGATTTTGGGGAGGTTAGCAGAATCATAGTCCTGCTGACATCCTTGAGCTACAGCAAAGGAATCAGAATTTTGCTGCTATCTGGTGTTCTTATTGCATGAAAAATGTAAACTTGTGTCTGTTTATCCTACTTCTGGCTTTTGATTACTTGCAGCCAAAAATCGCCCCCAACGGAAAGAGTTCACCTGGTTTCACATGCGCTCCTTCCCCCAGCTCCTGCAACCTTCCACACATTTCACGATCTAGTTCAAATATAATTTTCTTTCATCAACCATTTCCCTAGGCCTTAAACTGATATTAACCTCTCCCTATTCTCTTTTGCCATACCCCTCTGTATGTTAACTTCTGAATATATGTATGAATGCATACACAATTTGCATGTCTACTTATTGAACATAGAAGAATATTATTTCGGGTATCTTTTATAGCAAGGGTCATAAAACATTTTTTTATAAAAGGTCAGAGTAATAGTTTAGGTGCATAGGCCATATGACCTGTGTTTCAGCCAACTTAATTCTGCCATGATAGTCTGAAAGAAATAATAAACGGTATCTTAATTGGTGGGCATAGCCATGTTTCTACCACACTGTCTTTACCAAAAAAAAAAAAAAAACAGATATCAGGATTTGACCCTTGGACCATAATTTCTGTAGGAAAGGTCTGTGAGGTTCCCTTGAATATCCTGAAAACAATTTTTTGAATCAGTGAAAATGTGTATAAATGGATATAATAGACAATTTCTTTCCTTTGCTTTCTTTAAAACTGCATCACATTTTAAACCTGGAATAATCAAACATTATACAATGGGAGCAGCAAGGGGAATGGAAGCATTTCTCAAAATGTGGGATGAGGACTCTATATTCTACAAGATGAATTTAGGTGGTAGGAAACTTGCCATGAAATAGTGTAAATCACATAGTTTAAATGAAAGTCTCCGTTCAGCATTCATCTCTCTTAAATACTAAATAATCTTCCTGTTCAAAAAGAAGTAACTGCCTAACATACAGGCAGACAGAAAATGGAACAAGCCTTTAAGAAAAGGAGAGTAACACCAATCCCATTTAGTATCTATATTTAAATATGTCTTATTATAGATATCAATTCATCTCTACTTTTCTTTTAGAAAGCTTTTTTTTTTAGCTCAAAAGAGTTAATGGACCCAGATCAATCATAAATAAGTGGCACCCTGAAAAACTGAAATGTTGAGGAGGTAATAGGGGAATGATTGAAGGTAGGGAAACTGTGGATTAAGTAAGTTTAATTACTTTGCAATGAAAACAACTCATTTCTAATCATAAACTTGCCATTAACAAGCCCAATGACTTTAGGAAAATCTTACCATTTACCTAAGGCTAAACTTTCTCATTTATGAAAAAAAACTGATTGAGAGAATCAACCTACATAATGTGTGTATGAACCACAATAAAAATTTTAGTTATTAATGATAACATCAGCTGCTTCTGAACAGGAGAAGTTCTCAGCAGATTTTTCTAAATCATTAATATTTCTTTGCAGCAGTTGCCTGAGACAAAAACAATCAAGTGTTTTATTAAACATGAAGATATCAATATTCTGTTTCAGAGGCAATGTACAGACGTACTTGACTACCTATTAGTTTAAAGAAAAATGTAGGCATTAGCAGCTCATTTTGGTCATAAAATTGGTTATTTAACATATAACCACATCCTAATTTGCAACATGTTTATCACAATTTTGTGGCTTGTCGACAATTACCTCTTTTTAGGAAATTTATTGCTCAGTTTTACTCTAGCTGTATAATATTAGCAATAAACCCAAGAGTAATATTATGGCTTTTTACAATTGATTAAACTGAAATCATGGATACAAATTAAGTGTTGGTGATTACATTTCATTGCTGATCAGTAATACATAATTTATGTAGACTACATTTAAAATGATCAAAGTGTTCAGAATACTCAGAAAGAAGTAAATCTACAATATGCCCTAGAATATTATTTCCTGTTTATATTTTAGATAGTTTCTCTCTGAAATATCACTTAAAGTTGATAAGAAGCTTTCGGAGCTAAATGAGATTCATAAGAACAGCAAATTTTTAATATTAATGATGCCTGACATACAGTGTTCAATAATTGGTAAAGGTTTTGCTTTAGTTTCTTATGCTGTTATAAGACGACACCACAATCTCAGTGTCTTACAGCAACACACATTTATTGTCTTATAATTATGAAAGTCAGATGTCCACAGTGAATCTCACTGACGAAAACTGGGGTGGAGTTCTTTCTGGATCCTCCAGGAGGAAATCCCTCCCTTGATATTTCCAGCTCTTCGAGCCCATCTATATCCTTAGCCTCCTTCCTTTTTCACACCAGCAGTATATAAATCTTCCAATCTCAGACCTTTGTGTTTCCATTGTTACATCTCTTTCTTTCATTTTGATCCTTCTGCCTCTCCGGTGGTAAGGACTTTGCAGCAACATTGTGCCCACTATGATATTCTAAGATAACATTCCCATTTCAAGAGCCTTTATATAATCATACCTGCAAAATATTATTCCCCTGAAAGGTAAGACATTTAGATAATCTGTTGACTAAGATACAAAAACCTGCAGAGGGTGGACATTTTTCTGCCCACCTCACTCCCTTCCTGGTATAGGGTCCACCTATGCTCAACCACTGGAAGTGAGGGGCAGGGAGAGTGGACTGGTCACAGCTCAGCAGAGCCTCCATCTGAATATGAACAGTTGACTTTCTCTGATCCACTGAGGCTGTCACTGGCTTGTTAGAAACTGCACCCCTTAGTTAGGTGTTTGGGTATATTATGTACAAAATTAGGCTGCAGTTTCTTGTGTAAGGACTCAACTATGAAGATATCTTTGGGCCAAATTTAGTTTAACTTAACCTTAGTGTAATTAATCTGACTCCAAAAACTATGTTTCAGTGTTGACTTAATGAAGTTTTTGCAAGAAGGTATCAAAAAAGTTTGGGGTGCTGGGCATGGTGGCGCATGCTTGTAATCCCAGTACCTTGGGAGGCTGAGACCGGAGGATCCGGGTTCGCGGCCAGCCTCAGCGCTCTCTCTCTCTCTCTCTCTTTCTCTCTACTTAGTGAGGCCCTCCGCAACTTCGTGAGACCCGGTTTCAAAATAAAGTATAAAAACGAGGGCCAGGGGTGTAGCGCGGAGGTAGAACGCCCCCTGCGTTCAATCCCCGGTACCGCAAAAAAAAAAAAAAGTTTGGGGTTTTGAGTGGAATCTTGAGACATAGTATTTTGATTAAATCTTGTAGTCTGAACCAGACATAAAAAGTAATTTTAGCTGTGTGTCATGGTACATGCCTGTAATCCCAGTGCTTGGGAAACTGAAACAGGAGGATCACAAGTTTAAGGCTAGCCTTAGTAACTTAGCCAGACTCTCATGAACCTATGAGATCCTGTTTCAAAACAAAACAAAGCCGGGTGTGGTGGTGCACGCTTGTAATCCCAGTACTTTGGGAGGCGGAGACTGGAGGATCCGGGTTCGCGGCCAGCCTCAGCTCTCTCTCTCTCTCTCTCTCTACTTAGTGAGGCCCTCCGCAACTTCGTGAGACCCGGTTTCAAAATAAAGTATAAAAAATAGGGCCAGGGGCGTAGCGCGGAGGTAGAACGCCCCTGGGTTCAATCCCCAGTACCGCAAAAAAAAAAAAAAAAAAAAAAAAACAGGGGCTGGGGATGTAGCTCAGAGGTAGAATGTACCTGGGTCCTGGGTTCAATCTCCAGTACCATAAAAATAATAATTGATAAAAAAATTATCAACTGCCCCCACTTTTATGCCAATGTCTTATTGAATTATATGTTAACAAAAATGCATATGCTAATTTGACAGATTTGCATGGTCTCATGACAATTTTCTAAAGACCAACTGAGATGGGAAAGTCAGGATGTCCTGGGATTACCATAGGCCATGCCACTTGAGGCAGCTCCCCTTGCAGATGAAGGGATGATCAGTCTGATCAGCACCCAGGTACCAGCTCCACCTTCTGTAGGGTGCAGTGCTGTCCTCCAGGATGTAGCACATGCATAAGACCACAGGCAACGTAGGCGTCCACTGACTGAGTCAGCTGCCTTTGTCATGTTCCGACTCCTCATACTGTTAGGAACACTTGTAACTTGTTCTTACCTGTGATAGGAGGGAGTATGACTAAAACTCAGATGACTAACCAGAAGCATTCCAGTACATCTTCTACAAATGAGTCCTTTAGCAGAGACTGGAAGAGCAAGTTTACTAATGTCTTACAGGGTAACCCTTGGATCAGTGCAGTGGTGGGAGCCTGGTAAATACCAGCTTCCTTTTGTTGTCCTGAGGGACATATAATTCTGAGGTTCATTGTGCATGGCTTCTCAGTGGGTCCCAGCAGGATTGAGCTCAACTGAACATGAAGAATGACGTAACAGTTCCATCTAACCCACATAGTCCATGCATTCTGCATTTAGAAAGGGATATGAAGGGTCATTACATACGTGATACTGGCACATTTGTAATTAGGCAGCAGTAACCCCCAGTATTAAGACAAAGGAAGATTTGGTATAGACCACTGCCTCAATGTCATCTCCCGGATGACTTGAACTGCATCCTTTTGATGAATATCCTCCATCAAAGGCATGGTTTAAACGACCTCATCTGTGGTAGTGTGCTGTGGGCAGTCCTATCATATTAATACTGCAACTATCTTTACTCTGCCACAGTCAACTTTCTGGTTATAGAATAGTTGCATTTTTATCCCAAACAGAACACACTCACCAACTCCCAAGACACTGAAAAGTGTAGCACTGCTCTTTAGGACTCAAGCTGGAGGTCTGGGGTCTTTACTACCAAATTAGATCCAGGTGCAGAGGAGGCTCGTTGAATGCACACACACACACACACACACACACACACACACACACACACACACTATTCAATGGTGAGACAAGTATAAACTTTAATAGCTAGATTTCTTCAAATAGGGAGCAGAGAAGTTGTGCAGTAGTCAAAGGTCTATAGAAATTCTGATAATTTTGATTCCAGTTGAACATGTTTTTCCATTCCACTTCCAGCTACTTAAGTACTGACTATACCTTCTGCACTCTAGGTTGAATCCTCTGAATCATCCTTCCTTTTCCATAAGAATTATCCTATTTTGATGATTGCCATTCTATTTAGGGAATGAAATTGAATCTCAGTGCAATTTTGATTTACATTTCCCTGATTACTAATGGTGCTGAACATTTTTTTTCATATATTTGATGGCCATTTGTATTTCTTCTTTTGAGAAGTTTCTATTCAGTTCAATTGCCCATTTTTTTATTGGGTTATTTGCTCTTTGGGGGTTAAGTATTTTGAGTTCTTTATATATTTGTCCAGTTTCAGAGCAAAACTGCAAAAATTATATCCCATCCTGTAGGGTCTCTACTCATGTTCTTAATTGCTTCCTTTTCTGGCAGAAGCTTTTTAATTTGATGCCATCCATTTATTGAATCTCAATTTTATTCCCTGAGTTTTGGGGGTCCTGTTAAGGAAGTCTCTGCTCATGCCTATATAGTGGAGAGTTGGTTCTATATTTTCTTCTAGTATTTGCAAAATTTCTGGTCTAATTTCTAGGTCTTCAATCCATTTTGAGTTAACTTTTGTGCAGGGTAAAAGATAGGATCTAGTTTTATTCATTTACATGTGGGTATCCAGTTTTCTTAATACCATTTGTTGAAAAGGCTATCTTTGTATATTTTTGTCCTCTTTATCAAAAATTAGCTGGCTGTAAGTACATACATTTGTCTCCCAATGTATCACTTTGAATCTCACTATGATGTATAATTATATTGCACAAATGGAATTTTAAATTTAAAAAGGAATTATCCTACTTCTTTAAGCTAAGTAGTTTTCTCAGCCAGCTTCTTGCCCATAGTTTGGGATACAAATGCTTATTTTTATTTTTATTACTTTTTATACTATTTTTGCCCTCTTAATCAAAGCTGGAATCATTTTGTGATAAAAATGTATGGCATTCTGGTGTATAAAATAATAGTCCATTAACAACACCAATACTTATGTTTCAAAAATCTGAACCATGTGTAAAGCCCCTGTGGGATAATACTCTTAGAATTATGTGCTCCTATTTTTTGATTGAGTGGGTTTACAACTCATGCCTGTAAGATCATTATACGTATTTCCCTTGAAGTAAGAAGGTCTACAAAGCAACTTCTTAAATTTTTGCGGTTTCATCAAATGATTTTACAAACCATCCTCGATTTGAATTTTACTACAAAATCACATGTGAAATCAGTGGCAATATTCTGATTTTTTCTGTGTAACTTCTGGGATCTGGGTTAAAGGAAATCTGTCTTACCTTGCAAAATATCTGCTGGTTGAAAAGACTGTGGATGAGTAATAGCTTTATTTTTCAAGCCAGCTAAGTCCTGGATCATTTATATTCCACATGAATTCTATTAAAGAAACAAACAGGTTCTTCTTTGACTCGTCTGTCTCTATTTTCACCTTTTCAGGGTACATAGAAAAGGGACCACTTCATACTTTGGACATCCTGCCTAAGTGTCTTGTTAGCCATGTACAATAGCTCCTTTGCCACATTACCATTTTTAAATTACTATAGGTGACAATTTTACTGAGCTTTCCACCACTAAAATGTATAGCCAGTCGTTTCTCCTCCCTCCAATGATATTTTCCTTGTTGCCCTTCAATCATTCACCAAAAGTTCCCTCAATCCCACTTTGGGTCCAGGATATATCCAAACCCAAAGCCAATGAATGACATGTGCTATACCTGATTCTAGGGACCAGATTATGTTCCATATATCTATGGCAATATCATTGTTAAAACCCTCAGAATTTAGTGGCTCCAACTAAACTTTCATTTTCCTTATGATGTTATGGTTAAGGTGTTCAAAAAGAGATAAGTCAGGTGCTGACCTCTGACTCCCATAGGATGGGTCAGTGTCTGAGGCTGGAGGGTCCACTTTCAAGATGGCTTCTTGGCTCATGTATCTTGTGTCTTGGTGCCCTTGTCTACTCTCTCTTCCCTCCTGCTCTTTCCTTCTCCAGAATTCTCTCACAGCATAATAGCCTTAGGATAAAACAGACTTGTAGTCTAATGTTTCTTCCCCCACAGCAGGTCATCCACGAGTGAGTATTCTGAAGGCAATTTTCCAAGAGACAGGAAGTTGAAGCAGTTAGACTCTGAAATACCTGGCAGATGCTGGCGGTCTCCCTTCTTTATATTTAATTATTCAAAGCATACATGGAGCCCACTCATGTTCAAAGGAAGAAGACATAGACCCCAGCTTTAAAGAGGAAGAGAACCAAACATAATCGAGCACACTTATTCTGTGCTTTGTGACTTTGCACAAATTAATTAACCTCTATGAGTCTCAGTTTTTCTCTTCTATTAAATGTAGGTGGGGTAGATGGCTTATCATACTGTTAAGGCTGTAATGAGAATTAAATTAGATATTGAGCAAGCCATGCTCATCACAACAAACACGGCACCCAGTTAAAAAATAACAAATATTATCTGAAATAATTATTATAATAGCCTGAGGAATATTTGAATTTGTTTATATTATCACAGGAGCAGCTGACTTCATAGTATCAGTTGTTAGCAATTTTAAACATAGCTATTTTCTGATACATATTTTTAGCTGACAAGAAAAATCCCATGTCGAAGAGAATAAAGGTATACAGAGCTGTGGGTGTGCTACAAATCTCAATTTCTTTTTGGATGTGTGTATATTTGTTATTCATTTTCTGTTTCTTTTACATTAATATTAATATGGTTTGTAAAATTTCAGCTGGGGTTTATTAAGATATTGTTCATAGAGATGGGCTGCATAAATATGCCCCAAAGTCCTAAGAAGAAAAGTAAATCAAAAGACCTGAATTTCAAAAGATATCAACAAGTCTGCCAAATACATCTAGAAATGCACACATGAGCACACACACACACACACACACACACACACACACACCATAGATATAGGAGTGTAAGACAATAGAAAATCACCTACAGTGCTCATTCAAAACATATATGCATGATGTTACCTTCTGGGTGGCGGGGTGGTATCCCCTTGCTTTAAATCATATTAAGCTCAACTTTTTCAAATTTTTGTCTTTTATCTTCATCTTCAGTACATGTTCTCCTCTTCTGAATATTGAATGACATAATCATAGGAGTCGTAGGCTCTATTGCCTTTTTGTTTTTTCTTGTACTGGGGATGTTGCAGGCGTCTCAGTCCCCAAGCTTGGTCCCCAGAGACAAAGGAACACTGTGACCGGAGTTGGTAAAGCTGGTTACTTTATTCACTGGTGAAGACCCAGTAAGCAAACGCTTTGGATCTGGGCCTCGAGCACTGAAATTACATGTTCTTTATACATTTGGTGACGTAATTGCGGAAGGAAGGGGTAAGCATGAGCTTTATTTTACCTAGCGTAAGCGAGAGACAGAAGTGGAATGGCAGTTAATGATATATCAAATAGTTCTATGTCTTATCTGCAGGTGACCTAAGGAGACTCAGCTTTTTTTATACTAGAGGGAGCTGGTACATTGTTGTACCTCTCGAGCAGTCTGGGGATGCCTGGTCTGTTCTGTGTTTTATCTCCGGAGCTGTCTGCTTGTTATTATCTCGGGGGAGGAGCCAGTGAAGAAGCCTTATTATTTTATTTTAAGTTTCTAGCCAAAAGTACTTCCAAGGACCCAGTTGGGCTCCTACCTCAGGGATTGAAACCTAGGACATTATACCTCTGAGCTATACCACAGCCTTATGTTTTTTTTATTTATTTTATGTATGTATGTATGTATGCATATTTGTGGTATTGGGGATTGAACCTAAAGGCATTTTACCTCCAAGATACACCCCTAGCCCCTTTTATAGTTTTTGTTTTATTGAAACAGGGTCTCACTAAATTGCTGAGACTGGCTTCAAACTTATTATCCTCTGATCTCAGCCTCCCCAGTACTGGGATTACAGGTGTGCATCACACCTGACTTATATTTTGTTTTGAGACAATCTCTCAGTAAGTTGCCAAGGCTGTCCTTGAACCTGTGATCCTCCTGTCTCAGCTTCCCAAGTACTGTGTGTTGCTTATAATAGCATGAATGATATTCTCTGTTCTTTGTAACCACAATTATGGGTCCAAATACCATATAATGAAATTAATACTTAATGCATTGTTAGAAGAGTTGGAATAAAAATTTCAAGGCCTTAGCTAGGAATTTGCTTACTCTTTTTTCTTTAAGGACATCATTCACATGGTCTAACACATCGGTCATTGCAATTGTGGGAATTTACTAAATCATGCCACTGTGTCTGCAGAGGTGTGTGGGCTTCGGGCATTTAATTCAGCATCTCAGTGGATATAATCAAAGACTTTTTCTCTTTGTTTCTTTAGGCCTATCTTTATCTTGAGGCTGTTTTCGCTCCTAGAAATATACAACTAGCAGCAAATGAGACCCTTCTCAGAGCCAACAAAATAGCGTGTGCTTTTGCTGCTAGGTTAAAACCAAGAGTTATAATATTTATTTGGAAGAGCTCACAAATCAACCCCTAATAATGACAATAGTGATGCTTGCATTTTAATGAATTCTTGCTCTGTGTCCGACACCACTCTAGCACTTAACTAATAAGACTCCATTTATTCTTCTCGAGAAACATGGGCAGTAATGACTGTAATTTTTCCCAAAATAAGGAAAGTGTCACAGAGAGGTATTAAAATGCTAGACTAAGACCAAGTAATACACTCAGGTTGTGAAGGAGCTCAGCTTTGACCCACACAGCACATTAACTCCGGATAACTTTTATTTAGCTGTGTACTAAACTTCCTTGCTGAGTCAGTAACTCTTGGTAACTTCAGGAAAAGCACAGTTTGCTTTTCTGCTATCAGGACCCCTTCCCAGAGGGCACGGTTCTTCTGCAAGATGGGGCTCACCTGAGTGGAAATGTTGGTTTGACCAGGGAACAAGACCACTGGGCATTGGATAACTTCCATTTGGAAAACTAAAAATGTGCTCTGTGATTAG
This sequence comes from Glis glis, assembly GCA_004027185.1. Classification (NCBI taxonomy): domain Eukaryota; kingdom Metazoa; phylum Chordata; class Mammalia; order Rodentia; family Gliridae; genus Glis; species Glis glis. The sequence goes on from PVJS01001302.1 coordinate 15,650, forward strand.
CTGTTTAGCCTCTGAAGGGCTGCCCTGTAAAAGAGGGATGATTTGAGCCAACACAAAAGGTTTCCAGTGACAACAGGCAGATTTCAGGTCAGTATGAGGAAGTCCTTTGTTCTATAAATAGAATAATTACAAACAGCTTCCCTGAGATACACATGGTGGATACAGGAAGCTGGAAATTCATGAATCTCAAAGTATGGTTTCCATACTACATAGATTAGATTCCTGTGTGTTTTATTTCTCTCTTATTACTCCTTTCTTCTAATTTATATTGAGATTACTTCTTTTTTAATTAAACATATTTCACATCTAGAAATGGCTAATATACCCATCAATGCGATTTCACTTTCTACTCTGACACTTAATACAGGTTCTTTTTTATTTTTAGTGTGTGTGTGTGTGTGTGTGTGTGTGTGTGTGTGTGTGTGTGTTACTGGGAATGAACCAAGGGTTGTTCTGCCACTAAGCTATAACCCCGGTCCTTTTTTTCTATTTATTTATTTATATATATATTTTTTAAATTTTGAAACAGGGGTTCACTAAGTTACTGCATGTTGGCCTCCAGCCTGCAATCCTCCTGCCTCCGCGCCACAAGTGTGGGATTACAGGCATGTGCACCTGCAGCTGACTTAAAGTTCTTGTTTCCTTCCTCACAGTTTCACAAGTGTGTTCCAAGGGTGGCCATAGTTATTTCAGAGAAAATAAAGTAAGTAATGCAAACCAGGTAAAATGTTATTCAAGTTTGAGCATCAGATACACAAAAATGCCATTCTCATATTCTTTTTTGGGGGGCAGGGTTACTCAGGTTGAATCCAGGGGCATTTTACCTCCATGCTAAATCCCCAGCACTTTGTATTTTTTTTTAAATTTTGAAACAGGGTCTCACTGAATTGCTGAGGCTAGCCTCAAACCTGAGATCTTCCTGTCTCAAGCCTCCCACACTCAATTATAAGCTGTGCCACCACATTATATTCTTATATTCCCTTCTTTCTCTGTGATCTCACTTTTTTTAAATCTTTCACTACATTTGTTTCTTTCAGAAAACATAAAATTTGAATAGTAATACTAAAGTTTGTTCATGACACTGGAACTAAAATACAAATGAGGTACAATTGCACTTAGCCTCAAACAGGGTAAAGTTTTATAAGACATCAAGAAGTGTAAATACTAATTTCTTTTTGATGCTAGAGTAGTATAGAGGAAGAGTACTATAGATAGTGCCTTTATAGTAATAGAGTAATAGAGTAGTTTAGAGTAGAGTAGTAAAATCTGGTAAGCATATACATATTCCCTGTTACCTAATATAGCAAGATTTTTAGGTATTTCATAAAAAACATGACCCAGCAAAGAAAAAAAATCTATATGTTGTACTTCATCAATATCAAAACTTGTTCCTCTTCTAAATATAACATTTAAAGAATAGACAAATACAATCCAGAGAGGGAGAAAATTTTTACAAAGTACATATGACCAAGAAGTCATATCAAGCATGTGTAAAAATCTCTCAAGATTCAATAACAAAAAATCCAAAAACCTGCTAAAAATGGTCATGTCTTAACTGTACTAGTTGATAAATGAACATAAATATACATGTGATAAGATTGTACAGAACTAAATATAGATACAACACACACACACATACACACACACTCACACACACACACACACACACACACACACACACAAGCACAAGTAAAACTGGGAAAATTTGAACAAGATCGATGAACTGGATCAATGTCAATTCCCTAGTTTTGAAATTACACTGTAGTAATTTTTTCAAAGTGTTACTCTTAGAAGTAACTGTGTAAAGAATATATGACATCTTTCTATATTGCTTCTTACAACTGCATGTGAATTTATAATTATCTCACAATAAAACATCAATTAAAAACAACTATAAAATTGGAAATTCGTGAAAGCATTTCACCAGGAAGAAATAGGATGCCGAATAATCTCCTTAAAAGATGCTCATCATGAAGTGATGGCGAGAATTCTGGAAAATGAAAACACTTCTCAGTTTCTGATGGGGCTATAGGACGGCTTAGAAAACTGGAAATTCTCCAAAATTTAAATACGTACCCACCATATGGTCTAGCCATTCCATTCCTAGGTTTGAACTCAAGATAAATGATAGCATATGTCTTTGCAATGGCTTGTACATGAATATTCATAGTATTTGTATTTCTAACAACCCCAAACTGGAAAAAAATCCAAATTCCCACCACCAGGTGGATGGTTAAACAAACTGTGGTGTAGCCATGAAATGTAACACTGTTCAGCAATTAAAAATAAATTAACTATTGATATATGCCAAAACATGGATGGATATTAGAATAACTATTCTTGAGTAAAAGAAGTCAGACCAAAGCAAACTTAATAAAAGCATGTATTATCTATTTTCAAGTATATAAAATTTTGGAAAATGCAAACTAATCTATAATGACAGGAAGCATATTATTTTTTGCCAGAGGAAGAAGGGATAGGCAGAAGGTAGGCATAGAGGGATAAAAAGCAAGGAATTCTAAAGGAACATGATGGAACTATAGGGTGATAGATTTATTATCTTGATTATACAGGAATTTTTACAGGCTTATCAAATTATACACTTTATGTGCAGTTCATTGTTTGCTAATTAATCCTCACTAAAGCTGTTGAAAATGTATTCTTTGTTAGGGTTTGGATGTGAAATATCCCCCAAAAGTCGTGCTGAAAGCAAGTCTCTAAAGAGGCAAGACAGAGGCAGGGCTTTTAGAACATGATTGAATCATGAGGGCTCTAACCTCATCTGTGGACTAATCCATCTGATGGATTAATAACCTGAATGAACTGTTGGGTGATAACTGCAGATAGGTGAATATGGCTGGAGGAAGTAGATCACTACAGGCATGGCCTTGGGAAATATATCTGTCCTCAGCCCCTTCCTCATTTATACTCATATTATCTTTCTCATTCTCTCTCTCTCTCTCTCTCTCTCTCGCTCTCTTTCTTTCTCTCTCTCCTTCCTAGCTACCATGAGTTGAGCAGCTTTCCTCCACCATGCATTTAAACCATGATGGTTCTGCCTTGGAACCAGCTGACCATGGACTGAATGCTTTGAACCCATGAGCCACAATAAATTTTTCTCCTCCAAGTTGTTTGTGTCAGATTTTTAGTCACAGTGATGAAAAACTAACATGAATCTGATAAGGGTTATCTGGAAAAGTGTATCTGAAATTCAAACAATTCAATAGCAAGAAAAAAAGAACTTGATTAAAAATGTTATAAAAATGAGCAAAAGGACTTGAATAGACATTTTTCAAAAGAAGACATGCAAGCAACTGACCCATATGTTAAAAAAACGATCAGCATGGCTAGTCATCAGGGAACTGTAAATAAAGACACAATGATATATCACCTTTTAAGTGTTGGAATGGCTATGACAAAAAGGACAAAAGATAAGCATTGGCAAAGATGTAGAGGAAAGGGAACATTTGCACATTGTTGGTTGGAATGTAAATTAGTATACCTATTATGGAAAACAATGTGGAGGTTTCTCAAGCAATTAAAAATAAAATTTTCATATAATCCACCAATCACACTTCTGAGTTTATAGCCAAAGGAAGTGAAATCAGTATGTCAAAGACATATCCGCATCCCATGCTCATTGCAGCACTGTTGATAATAGCCAAGACATGGAAACCACCTAAGTATCCATTAACCTGGTGAAGAGAGGGGAAAACTATCACACACACACACACACACACACACACACACACACACACACAATGCAATTTTATTCAATCAAGCAAAGAAAGAAATTCAGTCATGATAAATCTGGAGATCAACATGTTAAGTGAAAAATGCCAGGCGCACAGAGACAAATACTGTATGCTTTCACTCATATATGTAATATAAAGAAGCTGAGCATGTTGGTGCATACCTATAATTCAGTACTTGGGAGGCTGAGACAGGAGAATCGCAGGTTCACAGACAGCCTCAGCAACTTAGCGAGACTCAGCAACCTATAAAGACCCTATTTCAAAGCAAAGGGTAGAAGGTATAGCTAGGGCTTAGAATGCCTCTAGGTTCAACCCCAGTACCACAAAAGGGAAATAAAGTAAGAGAAAGGGAGGGAGGGAGGAAGATGACAAAAGGACAGGGTGGAATGGTGGTTACCAGTAGCTTGGTTGGTTAGAGGGAGAAGGTATGGGGAGATATTGAGTAAAGGATATGTAATTATAATTTGGAGAAGAAAAGACCAATATGGCAAATATATAGAATTAGGAAGTGGAGAACTGATTGTCTGTGGAGTGGGGTATGGGAGGATAGGACATTGGGATAAAGAACTAGGAATGACTAATAATGATAGTGGAGTTCATTTCTTGGGTGATAAAAAGTCTAAACTTGATGTGGTGATGGTTGCACATCTCCGTGATTATACAAAAACTCAGATTGTACACTATAAACAGGTGAATTGTATCACAATAAAGTTGTTTCTTTTAAAAATAAAATGATCTATAAGATCACAGGAGGGTGAGCAAGGCCTGCACAACTTGTGAATGGAAAGTAAGAGACACCATTGAGTAAGTGTCTTAGGTTGGGCTGCCATGACAGAATAACACAGATTGGATGGATGAAATGATGGACATGTATTCTCACAGTTCTGAAGGCTGCAAAGCCCAAGGGAAGGCACTGGAACTTCAGGTGTCTGGTGAGGGCTGCCTGGTTTACAGATGGCCGTCTTCTTCCTGTATCCTTCCATGGCTCGGAGTCGAGAGAGATGGGTACTAATCTCACTGATGAAGGGTCCATCCTCATGAATAACCACCTTCCAAGGACTCCACCTCCAAATGCCATGGCATTGGGGGTTACAGTCTCAACATGTGAACTTGTGGGAACACAAGCATCCAGTTCCTAACAGCATAGGGGTGTGTGTGTGTGTGTGTGTGTGTGTGTGTGTGTGTGTGTGTTTGCTTCCAGCCAAGTTAGGCATGTGAGAATAGTGCCATGTCTGGATTAATTTAGTGTTCTATTTCCTAGGGGAAAGGTGCACCTAGTGGTCATGCAAGGAAGAGCTTACGATGGTGACATGAACTAGGTGTTCAATGCATTCCAGAGAATGGTCTGGAGCTGGGAAGCTTTGTGAGCTTTGCAAAAATTGGATTGTCATACTTATAGTTGCTTTGCATGGTTCTCTCAAAAGTGCTCCAAATGCTTATTTTTCTGGTCTCTTTCTATTTCTCTCTCTCTCTCTCTCTGTCTCTATCTCTCTCTCTCTTTTTCACCTAAGATATGTATAACTTAAATATTTCATGTGCTCTAATTCTTCCAGGTGACAGTGTTCACAGTTTGCCTCACAGACTTCCTTTGGGCACCACTGCGATTCCAACATCGTAAATGAGGCTGACAGATTCTGTGCTTCCAGCAAGGTTTCATATGTGTGAGGGGGAGGTATTCTTTTCTTAATGGAAAAGCCTTCACATTAAATTGCTCTCCTTTTTAATCATAGCGATTCAATGAAACAAACTACAGTTAAAAGCAGTTTGTTCCAGGTTTTCAAGATTCAACATAGACTCCATTTTCAATAATTCACATTTTCCAGGTGTGCTGGATATTTACTGGAGCATAATAATTCCCTCTCCTTTATGAAATTAGTTTTCTAATACATTAATGGTATGAATTGAGGTGGTCATTACTCTTTGCCAAAATGAAAAAAAAAAGATTTCTAAAAATGTATGAGGGCGAAGAAATCAGGGATAGACATTTGTTAATGTGAACAACTTATGTTGGTAACTATTTGTCTTAAGACAGAAATAATTATGTTTTGTTTTTGTTTCAGTAACTGTGCTAGACACTGAAGATTCTAAGGTGGACAAAACAATAGTTCTGCTTTTCAAAATAATCGTAATTGTAAGAATAACTCTTATTTAACAGTAAATAATAATAGCTATTCTTTTGTGATAGTTATAATAGTTATGATAAATTATTATTGTCATTATTACCTTTTATTTATTTTTTATTATACACTGGCAAATAAGAAAAAGGATGCATGGGTTGAGTTTTGAGGAACAGCAGTGGTGATGAAGATGCATCCATAGGATAGAAAACAAAGTGCAATATAAGCTCTCTGCCCCCCCCTGCATCTTCTTTCCCTGTAGATGGCCTGTCCAGCACTGTGGTTCCCAGAAAGCCAAGAAGCATGATTGCATCCTCTCAACAACAAAGTCAGCCGGGGTGGTGGTGCACACTTGTAATCCCAGTACTTTGGGAGGCAGAGACCGGAGGATGCGGGTTCACAGCCAGCCTCAGCTCTCTCGCTCTCTCTCTCTCCCTGTCTCTCTCTCTCTCCTTAGTGAGGCCCTCCGAAACTTCGTGAGACCCAGTTTCAAATATAAAGTATAAAAAATAGGGCCGGGGGTGTAGCACGGAGGTAGAACGCCCCTGAGTTCAATCCCCGGTACCGCAAAATAAGAAAAGCAACGAAGTCTAGTGGACGGATTTGCCCCAATTTAACACTAAGCAACACTAGAAGTGATAAATACCATAAGATAATTTCATAATCCTATAACAAGTTGGTGGGAGGAGTGATTTCAGAGCTGTAGTACCTTCACATGGGGTGGAAAAGTCACAATTATGTCTCCTTAGGAGGGTTAACAGATAAATCCACTAGTTATTGGAGATAGCTATTGCATGGACACTTTGCCACAATATGTATTCATTGAGGTAAGGCTGCAAAATTACATTCCTGGCTTTCAGTAAATGCAGAGAGCTTTGTTTCTAAATGAATTCTCTCTAGTATTCTTACCAGAAAATTCTGACAAAAATTATTCTCACTGGCATTTGCCATTTAACTATAATGATTTCATTATTGGCACACCTGAGCATAGACCAGGAGTGTCAATTTAGTAGCCAATTAGTATCTCAGCGGCACCAACTAAAGTGTTCAGATTTCTGGTAGGCATGCCAGTTACAAGAAAATTCCTTAAAACAAGCACACTTGAGCATGTTAAGATCCCTAATGTGCCATGTTAAGACGGACTTGTTTTTTATTATCACACATCTCTTGTGCTTCAGACCTTGTATTTGACTGCCTACTCAACTCTTTTGCTTAAATGTATTTGCTGCCTTTCAAATCTACTTAAAATCTGCAGCGCCGCCACACTTTTGAGCAGTATCATCTCAGTGCCTGAGCCGCCAGCGTATTTTGAAGCTGCCACTGTCACTCCACATGTCCCTTTCACAGTGGCTGACTGCTTGGTTGCCTGTCTTTCCTTAAACATATCAACCGTAATGTACCCAGCCCCCGGGAATCTTCTGTCTCCATTTCCATTTTATCTCATTCTTTCCTAGGTATCCTTCAAGTCTTAGGTTCAGTAAAATTTTTGTGGATCTAGAATTTATTGTCTAACCTTCATTAACTACTTCCATCCTTACTATTTTCAACTGCACACTAGAGTTCACACATTTATAACAATTTTACTTGTGCTGGTTATACTGTAAACTCTATAATAGCAGAGACAATGTGCATTTTGCTTTCCTTTGACTTCTCAATTTTTGGCAAAATATCTACCACTTAATATGTATTGAATTAATATTTTTGAATGATGAAAATAAGAGTATGTCTGCAGACCAATTATATTTACAAACTTAGATGTAAAAAACTCATAATGAGATATCAAATCATAGCTGGCCATGTAGTAGAACAATTGTTCATCATAACAAAGGAAAACAAATGTAAATATATATAATCCACCTCAAACTGAAGAACCTTATAAATTATGTAAGTGGTAAGATATAAGAAATATACCTAAGTGCAATAGTCATTTACCACAAGCAAAATGTTAAAGTCTTTGATTGCTATGAAAGTCAAGAAAATGTTTACTATCATCACCACTATTATTCAACATTGTCTTGGAGGGGCTAGCCAATATAATTTGATAAGAAAACAAAATTTGCAAATAAATATTATAAAGGAAGGCATAAACATATCTTTCCTTGCAGTTGATATGATTGTGTATGCATAAAGCTCAGGCACCTTAATGAAATAATTCATATCAAAGAAGTATTTGGGAAGAGATTAAAGATGGTGGACTAGAGGAAGACATGAGGAAACATGCTGAAACATCAGCATGTTTCAGGTGCTCTGAGACTCAGAACTCAAACAGCGGGAAGACTGCTTCTTGACAAGGAAAGAAAAGTAGCCAATACTCAACAAAACAACGACAGTCAAAAAGCAGCAGAATTGGAGGCAGCAGAGAGAGCAGAGTACTATAACAAGCTCCACATATCTCACCTGGTGAGCAGAGAACAGTGGTGGCTATGCCACATTGGCCAGGCTGTGCCGGCACCTTAAGTCCCAAAGACTGCCAGCAAAGAAGCAATAAATTCCTGTGAAGCCAGTGACTACAGACCAACATCAAAAGCAGTCAACTTTTCTCTCTATGCTCGACAAAGTCGCAACCACCCAGTCAGAGCAGCTAGATCCGGTGGCTGCAGCTGAACTCATTTCTGCCTGCATGGACCCGAGCAGCACTCATCAAGACCATGAGTTAACAAGCTGTCCCAGTGGGAGACTGCCGTGCTGGGCCACAGGGACTTGCATGGAAACGAACAGACTCACTGGGTCTATGATTTTGCAAATCACTCCTGCAGAGGTGTGGGTGGGGGCTACACTCAGACACAGAAGAAACATGAATTAGCAGAAAGCTCTTAGGGACATTCAGATAAAATGGACCTAGTTACAGTTCACTGCACCCTTGCAGGGGCTCCAGCGATCACAACAGAATAACCAGCCATGGTATCTATGGGGTGAAATAACAGGCTAGTGAGTTACAGGCTTGGAAAGCTATAAACTTGCACCTGCCTGAGTTTGGGCACTACAAGCACCAACGCCAGAGGCCAACAGGGACCCACATGATCACAGGTGCCCAGAGCAGCAGTGGTGTCCCCAGGGCTAAATAACTGAGCCACCCAAGCCCCCAACTTAGACCTATAAAATCTTTCCCTGTCAGAACTTGGGCCCTGAACACTGGGAGGCCAGGGGCCAGCAAGGATTCACATAATCACAGCTACAGTCTGGGAACTCAACACTCTCAACACGAGCAGAGTTTGTACCTGGCGTGCCTGCATGACAGTGACTAACAGTGCTCCATGTTAATGAGCAGATCAGGGGCAATGTCCCAGGAACCATCAAAGCTCAGTGAACTGGGCCACAAGCTCAGAACATAGCAATCGCTGGCCTGGCTGAGCATAAGCCCATTGGCCACAGATGCCAGAGATCAGTGCTCTGCAATTTCAAGGGGTAATAATCAGCAGAGCAGCAGTTGTGTCTGTGGCACATTGAATCCCAACCAACAGGCTGCAGGCTCTGAAGAAAACATCATAGTCTCTGGTCTTACAATGTTTGGGCCTTGGAGACCACGGCATCCTGGAGCCAATCAGAGACTGCTGTTTGCCTGCCATAAGGATGATATCTTGTTAAAGAGGCTTGGGAAGACAAATTCAAAAGTTTGATTATATAAAACAGATTGGTAGATGCAAATATATACCCCCAACATAGACCTTATTATAAAGGGATAACAAATAGAAACAGGACTCACACACAAAGAGGAATAATATGCCAAGACAACAGAAATACAAACCTGAGAACTCTGAAAATATGAGAATGAAGAACACCGAGGAAACAATAAACACCCACAACTCAACAACAAGGGAGATCACTGATATTGATCTTCAGGAAATGCTGCAAGGAGAATTCTGAATTTCGATCTTCAATATGATGAAATTCCTCAAGGAAAGTGTACAGGAAATGAAAGAGCATATCAATAGAGAAATTGAGGCCCTAAGAAAGAACCAAAAAGCGGCTTTGAGCTAAATGAAGGAGTCAATAAATGAATTAAATACTGCAATAGAAACCACCCCCTAGCAGGCTAGACCACATGGAAAACAGAGTATCACTCTTGGAGGACAGTTCATTCAAAACTGAAAATGCAGTCAACAATATGGAGAAAACAATAAAACAATATGACCTGAACATCACACAAATATGGGAAAATATGAAACTTCCTAACTTATATAATAGGCATTGACGAACATCTGGAAGCACAAAAGGAGGGTATCAGAAACCTCTTCAGAGAAATAATTTCAGAGAATAACCCAAAAATAGAAAAAGACTTGGACATCCACGTACAGGAGACATTCAGACCCCATCAAGACAATATCAAAGAATGCTCTTCCCACACCATGGAATGATTAAAATAATCAACTTTGAGGCTGAGGAAAGAATATTGAAAACAGCAAGAAAAAAGAACTGGTTACATTCAGGGGCAAAACAATAAAAATAACTCCAGCCAGGCATGGTGGCGCACACTTGTAATTCCAGTACTTTGGGAGGCGGAGACGGGAGGATCCGGGTTCATGGCCAGCCTCAGCTCACTCTCTCTCTCTCTCCCTGTCTCTCTCTCTCTACTTAGTGAGACCCTCCGCAACTTCGTGAGACCCGGTTTCAAAATAAAGTATAAAAAATAGGGCCGGGGGTGTAGCACAGAGGTAGAACGCCCCTGGGTTCAATCCCCGGTACTGAAAAAAAAAAAATAACTCCAGACTTCTCAACCCAAGGCATGAAAGCCAGGATGGGCTGGTAGGATGTTTTCCAGACCCTGGAAGAAAACAATTTCAAATTAAGACTGCTACATCCAGCAAAGATATCATTCAAAATTGATGGAGACATAAAAACATCCCAAGACAAGCAGAAACTAAAAGAATTCATGACTACCAAGCCAGTGCTAGAGAAAATACTTAAAGAAATAAAACACAAAGAAGAAAAAATAATTGATACCAGAACCAGAAAATGGATGAACTCCACCAGATGGGAAACTAAGCAAAGGAGAAATAACACTACATCAAACAGAAAATAAAACTCAAAATTACAGGAGACAAAAATCATATCTGAATAATAACACTGAATGTCAAAGGCCTTAACTCCCTAATTAAAAGACATAGACTGGCAATGTGAATTAAAGAACAATATGCTGCTTGCAAGAAACTCACCTACAGCCAAAGATATCCATATGCTAAAGGTAAACGTATGGAAAAAGATATACTATGCAAATGGAGACCAAAAAACAAGCAGGGATAGCAAAACTCATATCTGACAAAACAGACTTTAAGCTAAAACACATCAGAAGAGACAAAGCAGGTCACTTCTTTTTAATAAAAGGAACAATCCTACAAGAAGATATAATGATATTAAATATTTATGCCCTAAATGTGGGTGCACCCACTTTTGTAAAACAAACTCTTTGGGACATTAGGTCTCAAATAGACCCAAATACAATAATATTGGGAGTCTGCAACACACCACTCACACCACTAGATCGATCTTCCAGACAAAAGATGAGTAAAGACTCTTCAGAACTAAAGAACACTATAAAGCAAATGGACCTAATAGACATATACAGAATTTTCAACCAACGACAGTTGAATACAAATTCTTTTCAGCTGCTCATGGAACCTTCTCCAAAATAGACCACATCCAGGCCACAAAACAAGTACCAGCAAATTTAAAAAATGTAATATAATTCCCTGCATCTTCTCAGATCACAATGGAATGAAAGTAGAAATCAATAAGAGGAAGACCAAAAGAAATTCCATAAACACATGGAGACTGAATGATACAATCTTGAATAAGAACTGGATCAGAGAAGAAATAAGGGGAGAAATAAAAAATTCTTAGAAATATATGAAAATACCAAAATCTATGGAACACTTTGAAGGTGTTGTTAAGAGGAAAATTTATAGCACTGAGTGCCCACATAAGAAGAACAGGAATCACCAAATAAAGAACCTAATGACACACCTCAAGGACCTACAAAAACAGTAACAGTATAAGCCCAAGCTAATAGAAGGTAGGAGATAGTTAAAATCAGAGCAAAAATCAATGAAATAGAGAATAAAAATCAATACAAAGGATCAACAAAACAAAAATCTGGTTCTTTGAAAAGATTAACAAGATTGAAAAACCCCTAGCCAACCTAACCAAAAGGATGAGAGAATAAACACAAATTATTAAAATCAGAAATGAAAAAAGAAATCACTACAGGGAGTGGGGAAATCCAGAGGATCATCAGAAACTATTTTGAAAATTTATATTCCAATAAACTGGAAAACAGAAGATCAACAGATTTCTAGACACATACAACCTAACTAAATTGAACCAGAAGATTTAGAAAACCTAAACCAAACAATAGCAAGCAAAGAAATAGAAATAGCAATAAAAAACCTCTAATCAAAGAATATCGCAGGTCCAGACAGATTCCCAGATAAATTCTACAAAACCTTTACAGAACTAAACCCAATACTTCACAAGTTATTCCATGAAATTGAAAGAGATGGAATTCTTCCAAACTCCTTCTATGAGACCAGTATCACTTTAATGCCAAAACCAAACAAAGATCCCTCAAGTAAAGAAAATTATAGACCAATATCATTGATGAGCATAGATATAAAAATTCTAAACAAAATACTAGCCATGTCCATTCAAACCCACATCAAGGAAATTGTACACCATGACCAAGTTTGTTTCATCCCATGAATGCAAGACTGGTTTAACATAAACAAATAAATACATTTTATTCACCACATAAATAGAACTATGGACAAAACCATATGATCATCTCAATAGACGTTGAAAAAGCATTTGACAAAATCCAACATGCATTCATGTTAAAAACACTGCAGAAAATCAGAATAGAAGACATGTACCTCAACACCATTAAGGCAATATACAATAAACCCAAAGATAGCATATTGAATGGGGAAAATATGCAGGAATTTCCTTTAATGTCAGGAACAAGACAAGGATTACCACTCCTTTTCAATATAGTCCTCGAGACTTTTGCTGTAATGATAAGACAAGAGAAGGATATCAAAGGAATTCGAATAAGAAAAGAAAAATTAAAATTATCTCCATTTGCAGATGACATGATCCTATATTTAGAAGACCCAAAAAACTCAACCAAAAGGCTACTAGAGCTGATTAACAAATTCAGCAAATTAGCAGGATACAAAATCAACCTAAAAAAATCAGTAGCTTTTCTACATGCCAACCATAATTCCAGTGAAAATGAAATCCAGAAAAGGATTCCATTCACAATAACCTCAAATCCAAAAAAAGAAAATACCTAGGAATAAACCTAACCAAGGAGGTAAAAGACCTCTACAATGAAAATTACAAAACACTAATGAAAAAAATTGAAGAAGATCTTAGAAGATGGAAATATCTCCCTTGCTCTTGGATAGGCAGAATAAATATTATCAAAATGGCCATTCTACACAAAGTGATCTACAGAGTCAATGCAATCCCTATCAAACTACCAATGCCATTCTTCACAGACCTAGAAAAATCAGCCCTAAATTTCATACAGAGAAACAAAAGACCCAGAATATCCAAAGCAATTCTCAGCAATAACAATCATGCAGGAGATATCACAATTCCTGACTAAATTATACTACAGAGCTATAGTAATAAAAACAGCATGATATTGCCACAAGACAAACACATAGACCAATGGAACAGAATAGAAGATACAGAAACAAATCCACACACTTATAGCCAAATGATTTTCAACAAAGGTGACAGACACATATGTTGTGGAAAAGATAGCCTATTCAACAAATGGTGTTAGGAAAACTGGTTATCCAGTTGTAGAAAATGGAACTAAATCCTTACCTCTCACCCTGAACAGGAGTCAACTCAAGATGGATCAAAGACCTGGAAATTAGACCAGAGACTTTAAAGTTACTAGAGGAGGGCATAGGTCCAACAATCCAACATATAGACACAGGTAGAAACTTCCTCAACAAGATCCCCAAAGTTCAGGTAATTAAAACAAGAATTAATAAGTGGGATGGCATTAAATTTAAAAAGTTTCTGCTCATCAAAGAAATCATCAAGAATTTTCTTAGGAAGTCTACAGAATGGGAGATCTTTGCTAGTTATCCTTCTGATAGCGGACTAATATCTAGAATATACAGAAAACTTAAAAGACTTCACACTAAAAAAACAAATAACCCAGTCAAGAAATGGGCAGTCAAATTGAATAGACACTTCACAAAAGAAGAAATACAAATGATCAATAAATACATGAAAAAATGTTCAACATCATTAGCAACAAGGAAGATGCAAATCAAAACTACACTGAAATTTCATCTAACCCCAATCAGAATGGCAATCATCAAGAAGTGAAAAAATAATAAATGTTGGCAATGATGTGGGGAAACAGGAACTCTTCTACACTGTTGGTTGGATTGCAAACTAGTTCAGCCACTATGGAGATCAGTGTGGAGATTTCTCAGAAAACTGGGAATGGACCCACCACATGATCTAGCTGTGCCACTCCTGAGTATCTTTCCAAAGGTGACAAAAATCAAGAGAACTACAGTAATATATGCATGCCCATGTTCATAGCAGCACAATTACAATAGTCAAATTATGGAACCAACCTGTATATCCATCAACAGATTAATGGATTACAAAATTATGGAACCAACCTGTATATCCATCAACAGATTAATAGATTACAAAATTGTGAAAATGGAAAAGTGTCCTCTGGTATGTCCATTCCCAAACTTAGGATCCAGGATATCTTTCACCTACAGGATATCCTTCCATACCCATGCAACATCCATATCCTCACTTGCATCCTATTTTTATTTTCATTGATCTCTTGCTCATTTTGAAAACACAGAAATCTACTTTATAAAGAATCTTTGTTGCACATCTGTACTCCCAGTCCTTGGGAGGCTGAGACAAGGATTGGAGGTTTGAGGTCAGCCTCAGCAACTTAGGTACTCAGCAAGACCCTATTTCAAAGTAAAATAAATAAATAAAAATGGCTGGGGGTATAGCTCTGTTGTAGAATGCCCTGGGGTTCAATCTCCAGTACCAAAACAAAACAAAAAAGTAAGCTTTGCTTCACTGACTTAAATGACCTCCAAATTGTTTTACTGATCATTAATAGAAGATAATTATAAAAAAGTGATGCTATTCAAATTATGGCAAGTTTCCATTGCTGTCAAAGGTGCTAAATCTCTTATTGTTAAATATGTAACTAGAAAGAACTATGGAAGTATAACATTAATCCTTTCCTTGGAATTACCTGGATAATTTAGAAGAAATGAGTAGTTGATGATACTGTTATGATATATTGATTACTCTATTCCTGCACTCCCTGAAACATACCCTATGCATGATCTTACCATCTGGAGTATCACACATAGAAAACACTGTCCTGGGAGGAGATCCTGGTTCCACTAATCACCTTGGAGAAGACGAGGCTCAAAACACTTGAAAGGAAAGAGCAAGTTCATCCAAGCAGCATCAGAGATAGAGGGACAGCACCACCTTTGTCCCAGTATCCCAGAATACAGTGCATTTTGGCAGATTGCCTCCAAGTACTGCTGGCATGAGTACTTACTATTTAATGAGGCAAGATTTAGAAAGAAAAGGAGAAACAGGCAGGAGCTGATAAGGGGAGTCAGGGAGCTGAGGCTTCGTTTGTGTCTCTGGCACTGATTCATTGTTGATCCTTGAGTAGCTCGATTAATCTTCCTGCGTTTCCTATTCCCATTTGTAAATAAGAAGTAATGAATGGGCCTTGCAGAAGCACAGGGGATTAATAAGGTAATATATACACAGAGCTCTGAGCAACTCGAGGAGACAGCTCTGTGTGGAAATACAGCATATTGTCCCAATCTGGAAGACAACAAATCAGGAGAGGCAAAAATAAAAGGGGGGAGGAAGGGAGGAAGACCAAGGAGGACTGGAAAGAGAACAAGTAGAATGAAGTGAAATGGAGAGGGAGGAAAAAAATCAAAGGAAGCAGGAAAAGATGGAAGAGAAGAAACCTGTGTTAGGATGAAGAAACGATGGAGTTAGGAAAAGCGGCACTAAATTCATACATATTTGAAAAAGAAACAAACAATCAAAAAAAGACTCCACTCTACTGATCAGCTGGAAGGAACAATTAAATAGGAAAATAGTAAATAGAGTGGCACAGGACAGTGACAGGGAGAAGGAGCTGTGGTTAAACAGTAGGCAGGTGGCGGGCTGATCTTGCTCCCACAGAAGCATAGCACGGCGAGAGGAACATCACTGTGGTCTCTGGCCTCTAGTGTTGCTGACTGTAAAAAAAAAAAAAAAAACTGTTAGGAAGTTTTGAGGGGGTTTTCCACTCTGAGATAATTATACAATACTAGAATGCCAAGAAAAGCTAAAAAAATAAAAGAGTACTGGTGAAAGAAGGTTAGAGGGGAAAGAAAGGAAGCAAATTACCTAACACGAAGTCATTTTACCTTTCTCAGATCAGGAGTACGAACTCTAAACACTGTTCACTTGGGAAAAAATTAACATCTTTATAACACTAGGGGAAATGAGACATTGTCAACAAACTGTTGAAACACTAACATCAAACAAGACAGGCAAAATAATGGAATCTCTCTCTCTCTCTCTCTCTCTCTCTCTCCTTTTTTTCTTTTTCTTTTTCCTGCTGTACCAGGGATTGAACCCAGGGGCATTCTACCTCCACACTACACCCCCGGCCCTATTTTTTATACTTTATTTTGAAACCGAGTCTCACGAAGTTGCGGAGGGCCTCACTAAGTAGAGAGAGAGAGAGACAGGGAGAGAGAGAGAGAGAGAGAGAGAGAGAAAGAGAGAGAGGGAGAGAGAGAGAGAGAGAGAGAGAGAGAGAGAGCTAAGGCTGGCTGCAAACCAGATCCTCCGGTCTCTGCCTCCCAAAGTACTGGGATTACAAACGTATGCCACCACGCCCAGCCCTCTCCTTTTTTTCTATATATAAAATGTAGTACTCTCTCATTCTAATTAATTTTATATATGTTTAAAAATGATTTATCCTCAATAAAAAACATTCTGTTACCACTAGAAACCAATGCACCATGAACCTATGAAAAGCAGAAAGAAATAAAGCAAGGGACAAAGGAAAGACTGAAGGAAGAAATGAAGAGAGATGGAGGAAAGCAAGAACTCCCTTGGGTGTCTCTCATAAAGATGTTGCTGCCTCCTGAGAAATACTACAAGCACACCTGGCCTTGGCTCTGAGAAAATCCCCTCCAAAAGAGCTTACATAGTTAAGCGGTGCGGGAGAAGCAGCCACCACCACTGACCACCATTCCAGGCCCTGCTGGAGTGTCTGTCGGGCCTCCCCACGCTCCCCATCCACAGCTTTTGCCCTGTTTCTCATAACTGTATCAGTATTTTACTACTTTTCTCAAGACATTTCACAGTTCTGGAGACAAGGTTTGTCTCTGACCTGTCGTCAGCCCCAGGGTGAGTTTGGGGTCTCTACTGGAAGCCTGGCTCTGACCTCATACCAGCTGACAGATAAACCCTGGTGTGGACTTCCTCCAGAGCCATCAGGTCAGCCAGTCCTCAGTGCCCCCTACCTGCATTAGCACATCTGCCTGCCACCAGAGTACCTTGGCCATTTTGTATTAAACTCCTCAACACCCATCCCAATTCCAACCACCTGCTGTGTTTACACAGTCATTTCTGTTTCTATACTTCAACTGGTGTGTCCTTCCTGACAAACTGCCTGAAAACCAGATGTGAGCTTACTTCATAATCCTTGGGAAGCTGTGCGTTGCTGTGGTCAGTCACAGAAGTGTGCAAATTGCAGAGCCCCTAGAGAGAGCTGGTCAGTCAGTCACAGGATGCAGTGAGCTGACAGCCTGTTGGATTGCTGAGTGTTTGAGCTGAGAACAGAGACATCAAAGAGAAAAGGGAGGACAGTCACTTAACAAGCTGGTAAGGACATGACAGCTTACCAAAATCTATCTGTTAGAAGGGCACCTTGAAGACCAGGAAAGTGGTGACCCACGAGGAGGACAGTTGGAATCCCTAAATTGCCACAGTGGATGGTTCAGGCATGGTTTGTTTAAATGGCTGAGGGAGTCGGACATGCTCAAGTGGACATGTTACATGATGATAGAAGACCCACAAACACTTGTGTTTTTATTTCTTACAGGAAATCCCAGGGAACTCACCAGAATGTGCTAGAGAGAGAGGCAGGAAGGTCAATGAGAATTGCAGTGGTGGCTTCATCTGGAGAACACAGCTGACAGTGGGGGAGGCAGACACTGACCTCGCCTCACTGATAGAAAAGACAGTGATGGGACCCTGATGCAAAGAAGCCAGGTGGAAGTACCTGACAGGAGAAGTCCAGGATTGCACTGATGCTTGTAATCAGGAGAGCCAGGTGGGCATGGTCTGCTGAGAGCAGTGAAGATGAGGATAATACATAGCACCCTACAGGCAAATACAGGCCAAGTAGTCGGGCAGAAAATGAGGGTGCTGCTTATTATATGTGCTCATCTATATAAGAATGGAAGTCCAAGAGGATAAAATAAATTTCACTAATCAGTCAAGTCCCATTGCCCCAACCCTTACCTGGTCTGAGCTGGTATTAACACATGGCACCTGTTGACTGATGAGGCAGTTAGTTTCCCATGAGGAATGGCTTGCAACCAGAGGGAGGGTAGGTGCTATGAAAATTCTCCCAATTCACTTCTAAAGTAAACTGTGGCCATTGTCTCAGACAATTTTACAAAATCAGACATTTCCAGAATAATAGATGCACAGTCTGCATAGCCTTCTCTGCCATTGTTGGTATGGGATCACATGGGGGCCAGGTGATAGATGGAGCCCTAGCTAAAGGCTGTGCGACAGTGGGTTCCATGGGCTCAAAGAGCGCATCATCCAGCCATTTCTCCTGTTACCAACTCCATCACTAAAACTGACACAACTGGGAATTGGAGTAACCACTTAATTTCACTTTTTTACCCATGGAGTAAAAACCACCAAAGCACAGCATTAAAATAGCAAAAGGTACAAACAACCCAAATGTGCATCAGCTGATGAACAGATAGCCAAATGTGGTATATCCATACAGTGGGGTATTACTTTGCAAGAAAAAGGAATAAAATACTAATGTAAGCTCCAACATCAACAAATCTGACAAACACACATTCTACTAAGCAAAAAAAAAACAGTAATGAAATACTAAATGTATGATTCTATTTGTATGAAATGTTCAGAAAAGAGAAATCTGTGGAAACAGAAAATAGGTTACTGGTTGCCTAGGTCTAAAAGGATTCAGAGAAATGGAATTGACCCATAAAGGGTATGGTGTTTCTTGTTTTATGTGATGAAGTATTCAAAAACTGACCGAATGGCAGTTGCAAAGTTCTTGAATATACTAAAACTGCTTTTTAAAAAAATTCACATGTGCCATAAAATTTCTTATTTTCATTAATACATCACAAACAAACATCTGAAAATAAAAAGTTATCTCAGAAGATAATTAGGACTTTTATAAAAATATTTCCCTCTCTAGAATTTTTATCAAATTAAAACCACTTAAATGAGCCCAGAGTTTAGAAACACTATCTCTGTTATTGAGATTATACCAAAAATAACTTTGTTCCCTGGATCACTTCAGTGACAGTTTCTGGGAAACAGTCAATGATGAACTTGATACACAATCAATTGAACCTGCCATGGGGTGGAGAACTCCATACAGAGAGGACTGAAAGCTTCTGCAACAAGTTTGTTCAAAGAAATTTTGTATTCCACGAGTGCACTGGTGGGTCACAAGTGCCACAAGGCAATGACTTGAGTTTAAACTGCTTTTATGCCCTTTAATGGAGACATGTTAGACACAAAAATACTACATAAAGTGCAGAATGGGGGAAAATAAAATGGTATCAGATTGGAGAAGGTCAAGTAAAAACCTGTAGAACTGCCCTGCTGCCAAAGAAGACAGAAAATAAAAGATAACACTATATTCGGAAGAGATGGTGCAGATTACTGGTTCCTAAACACATAAAGGATTCATGGTTGGTGGTCACTGTCTTATCTTGATGTAACTCCGTGCCCTAGCTCTGTAGAAATTGGCTTCACTCTGAGCAGTAGGTATAGATTACCAGGAGAAAATGCATCTGGTTACCCTGATTTCAGCTGCTGTGCTGTGAAACAGTATTGTGGGGCAGATTGATGAGTTCTCTGGTAAATGGCCCATGATTGGCACACGCATTCTTTCCTTTCCTAATGAAGAATGATGATACACAACAATTCTCACTCATATGGAATGCATGATAATCATTTCCAGTTTCACCCCAAGGCTTTGCTAACTCTGTGAGAACATAGGTATACTTTCTGGATGTTTCACAAAACACCATACTGATCTATTACATCAGCGATATCACACTTATAGAGCTCCATGTAGAAGCAGGTGGTTTGTGAACTTGAGGGCCTGGCAAGAGACACCTCCTCCAGACAATGGGAACTCAAGAATCAGCCACTTGCATGAAGGCTTAAGGGGCCGATGTTCTGGCCTGTGCTGACACATTCACTTCAAAGTGAAAAACAAAAATAACTATGGCATTTTTCACCTTAAACCCCAATTGAAAGAAGCATAATACTCAGTAATTGTCCTCAAGCTTGGAGGCGACATGCCCTAAATTTGGTAAGTGTGGTTCCAGTCACTCTTACTGGTGGCATGAGAGGCTGCCAGCTTTGAATGGAGCCTGGCGCAGGCCAAGGCTGTGCAGCAGATCCAGGCTCTGATAGAAGCAGACCTGCTATACCACATACATAACTTACTTGAGTATGAGGTCTCAGAGTGGTCAGTGGTACTGGATAGGGTAAAAGGAAGACTCAGTGTGGGTGTATCAAGAGGTCATATACAGGTCCTTGGCATATGGGTGGAAGGACAATCTACCCGTATCAGAGAATTATATATATCTGGGGAGCCATGGGCTGGCTACTGTGCTCTGCAAGAATTAGAATTCTTGATAATGGTATCTCCACCAAGTTACCATGCATCTGGAACTACAGTTCTATTGCAATCATCAATTCATGAAGTTGGGGAGGCTGAGCATCAGTGAATGATAATATAAAAATAATTCACCTGGGATGAAGCATCAGAATGTCCTAAGTCTCATGAGAAAGTTTCCCAGACATGCATGTCAGACACCATATTTTAATAGCCCCCAGCTCTTGGATCTCATGTATCAAAGGACAGGGGCATGTGTGGTTATCTAAAGAAAGAGGGAAAGGTCTGATCTTGGTATAAAACCAGACTGGCCCAGTGTGTTTTAATAATTTAAATAGAGGGTTGTGGTATCATCACTGCATTCAGGGGTGGGTTTTGAAGACAATATATTTCTAATGGATATACTTTGTTCATGTAATCTACTTGCAGAGGTTCCCAAACTTACTTGGCTTACTGTTCCCTTTTCAGAAAAAAATAATAACTCAGCACCACTCCTCCCCCTGGAAATTTACCTTCTTTAAGAAAATAGAAAGATGCACTGACAAATGTGTATTGTTTTATGTATCTATATTTCATTCCAGCATCCCATGGGGGGTGGTATCAACCACTTAGGGGACATATTGAAATATTTGAAAGGGAAAATATGCATGGACTCAGGAGGAGTGGTTGTGACCTGTTGGTCGATCTAAGGCCTATTAGGAAAAAACAAAATAAATCAGTAGATAAGTGATCTGATGAGGTCCAAGGTTGAGGCAGAAACAGACACACGAGTGTGGACTTGAGGTGTGAAGATCTTTGTACATGTTAATGTCCATAGGAAAGCATCAACCAACAAGAGCCATTAAACAACCAGCTAGATGAAATAATTCAGCCAGTTTGCACCTGCGAGCCTTCATTATCAACCCCCACACAATTGGCATGAGGTGCATCTGAAGCAGGTGGACCAGGCGGCAGCGACTGGAGAAGATGAGGCTGCCAGGTGGACATAGTAGCAGTGAGTTAAGAAAACTGAAGTCATGCACAAGCCAGGTAGCCTGGACTCCACAAACACCCTTGATCTAGCTCCTTTCAGGTTTGAATGTCCAAAATGCCAGCAACAGAGACCAAACCTGAGCTTGCAATAGGTGACAAATGCTTGAGGCTACCAACCAGTCACTTGACGACAATGTAACTCCACTGGGCCCCTCCTTCTTAGGGGGGCAGCATTTTATTTTCCCGGGGATGAATACCTATTTCAGGTATGGGTTAATTTTTCCTTCCTGGAGAGCTGCAGCCAAGCATACTTCTCTGAGGACATAGGTTATGCTTGCTTCTTGGGCCTAGACTATTACACACTGTATCATCACAGCAAGGGACAGATTTCACACAAGGAGTTTTGGGAATGTGTCCATGGCACATACTGGCCATATCTTCTACTGTCTCAAGGATAAACAACCAGCCAAACAGTGTACTAGAGTGGCCTGCTGAAAGTACAACCGAAGCTCTGGCCACTGAAGCTCCTTTGACTACTACTAAGGATGGGGTTTATGCATTGAAACACAACACTATTTATTACCATGTCCTCAGGAGAAAGATCATTTGGCTCTGGGCACAGAGGCATGGAGAAGTATATCAACTATATACCACAATTCCGAATGACTTACTGGGAGGCTTTGTCCTTCCCATTCCTATAATTATGCAATCTTTAGGGACGGGGTTCCTAATGCTCAAAAGAGAATCTTCTTTTCAGGGAACACATTAAAGGTCCCATTTCATGATAAGCACAGGTGCTTGCTGAGCTTCTGGAAATTCTGGGGCCCAGGTGCCAGTAAACAAAAAGTAGAATTCTCATTTTGACCTGAATAATTGACCACAAAAAGTATGAGGAAATACCATGTTATAATTTCTCTGAGACTTGGATCTCAATCGCCTTGAAAGCAACTTCTCCACAGGAGAAGAAAAGCAGCAAAACCTTGAACTAAACAATGAAAATTTTGAAATGTGATGGAATCAAAGCCAGAAGACAAAACAGAGGAAAGTAAAAAGCTCCAAGTGCCTTACCCGAGGAATGGCGGCGGCGCCATATTAGCCGGACCGCGCCGACTGCTACCGGCATTGCGGCTTCCACATGCCACTGGCAGAGAAGCCAGAGACCTGCTGTGAGTTCAACTGCAGATCAGCAGAGATGAAAGCAAGCAGTGGCTCCTCCACACTCAAGACACCAAACAGCGGCCACAGTGGCTTAGCAGGACAGTACCAGCGGCTACCGGCATTGTGGCTCCTACACAAGACCAACGGAGACACTAGTGACCTGCTGTGAATCCAGTAGCTGCAGAATAGCAGCAGAGAAGGCGAGCAGCGACTCGTTCCCCTCGCCACACAGACCCAAACTGCTGCATCGGTGGAAGCGGCAGCAGCGCCATCTTGGTCAGACCGCGCTGGTGGCTACCGGCATTGCGGCTTCTGCAGGCCACCAACAAAGAAGCCAGGGAGCTTTAATTGAAATAATTGAGCTTTATTTCAATAATTGAAATAAAGGTATAAATACAGACCATCAATAATAAATTAGACCACATGGAAAACAGAATCTCACTCTTAGAAGATGACTCTAGCTGGAGCAAAAAGGAAAGAAGAAAATCAAAGGGGTACAAACAGGAAAAGAAAAAAATGAAACTATCTCTATTTGCAGATGACATGATGTTATACTTAGAAGACCCAACAAACTCAACCAAAAGGCTTATAGAACTGATCAACAAATTCAGCAAAGTGTCTGAATACAAAATCAATCTTAAAAAATCAGAAGCTTTTTTATATTCCAACCTTAAATCCAGAAAACATTTCCACTCATGATATCTCCCAAAACAATAAAATACTTAGGAATAAACCTAATCAAGATGGTAAAAGCCCTCTACAAAGAAAATTATAAAACATTGAAAAAATAAATTGATGAAGATCTTAGATGATGGAAACACCTCCCATGCTCTTGGATAGGCAGAATAAATATCATCAAAATGGCCATTCTCCCAAAAGTGATCTATAGATTCAATGCAATACACATTAAATTACTAAGGTCATTCTTCACAGACATAGAAAAATCAGTCCTTAAATTCATTTGGAACAACAAAACACCCAGAATAGCCAAAGTAGTTCTCAGCAACAAGAACCATGCAGGAGGCATCACAATACCTGACTTCAAACTATACTACAAAGCCATAGTAATAAAAACAGCATGGTATTGGCACAAAAACAGACACATAGACCAATGGAGCAGAATAGAAGACTCAGAAACAAATCCACACACAGCCAATTGATTTTTGACAAAGGAGCCAAAAACATACACTGGGAAAAAGATAGCCTCTTCAAAAATGGCGTTGAAAAAACTGGTTAACCACATGCAGAAAAATGGAAATAAATCCCACTTTCTCACCCTGCACAAGAGTCAATTCAAGATGGCGCAAAGTCCTGGAAATTATACCAGAGACCTTGCAGCTACTTGAAGAGGGCATAGGTCCAACTCTTCAACACATAGGCACAGACAAAAATTTCCTCAACAAGACCTCAAAGGCACAAGACATTAAAAAGAATCAATATGTGGGATTGTATTAAATGAAGAGCTTCTGCAAAGCAAAGGAAACTCTCAGAAACCTCAACAGAGAGCCAACACAATGGGAGAAGATTTTTGCCAACTACTCCTCTGATAGAGGACTAATATCTAGAATATACAGAGAACTCAGGAAACTCACCACTAAGAACACAAATGACCCAATCAATCAAAAAATGGGCAAGTGAACTAAATAGACACTTCACAAAAGAAGAAATACAAATGGTCAATAAGTATATGAAAAAATGTTCAGAATCATTAGCAATCAGAGAGATGCAAATCAAAACTACCCTGAGATTCCACCTAACCCTAATTAGAATAGAAATCATTAAAAACACAAACAATAACAAATGCTGGCAAGGATGTGGAGAAGTAGGAACCCTAATACACCATTAGTGGGATTACAAATTAGTGCAGCCACTTTGGAAGACAGTGTGGGGGATCCTCAGAAAATTGGGAATGAACCTACCTTATGACCCAACAATACCACTTCTGGGTATTTACCCAAAAGAATGGAAACCAAATTACCAGACTAATGTTTGTGTTTATTAGATTAGGGCATAGGAGAGACTCCAGACAAAGATGGAGAAAACCTCAGATGAGCTAAGGAGAACTAACTGAGGGGGATGGAAGGGGGAAGAGAGAAAACCCTAATGCATAGGATGTACATATGCAAATACATCAAAGTCAACCAAAAAAAAGTATGAGGAGGTGGCACTGCTATTATACAATGTGATCAAGGGGGCATATATTTGGCAGCTAGGTAATTTGGTGGGATTTCTACCTTGCAGTTGTCTGACCATGGACTGAACCTCTGAAAACATGACCCATATCCAGTCTTCCCTTACACATAGTTGATAATAAACATATAGGTGAAATGCCCCCAGTCTGAGAATAGTATGGTTTTCAGGAACTCTGATACCTCAGGAATGAGAGTTCATTCATATCACCAGACAAATTACCAAAACCAGCAGGGTTGGCTGTTGACATCAAGGGAAGTTTGTAACCAACGCTGAAGGAGGGAGGGGTGGTATCATTCAGGGTTTCATGATGGCAGCTGAGTTTTATCCTATTAATATTCTTCTACATTTCCCCTCTGGACAGGTGGATTATTATTAATGGATTATAATACTAGAGAAAAAGTCCTAGAAGACATGTGTCTCAGATTTTCCTCTATTATCTTTATTTTATGAGCTGAATCAATTTTCTTTAAAATTTCTTTTACTTATTGATAGAAATAATATTTACTAACCATCTATTATTCATTTAACATTTTTCTTATGGATCAGAATACAACCATGAATAATACCTCCTGCTAGGAATTTATTCTTCTAGTGTTTGTGTGTTTAATGTTAATGATTACATTATGGCTTGGTTTAGAATATTTCCCCAAAAGCTTCTCTGTTGAAAGCATGATCCCCAATTCAGGAAGGTTGAGAGGTGGGGTATGGCTGGAGGAAGTGTGTCACTGGGGTATGGTTTTGGGGACTATATATGCCCCTAGACCCTTTTTCTCACTCTCTCTGTTTTTCCCAACCATTACTGAGAGTAGCTTTTCTCCACCAAGCACCCTAATACCAGTAACTTTGCCTTGGAATCAGCTGACCATGACCTGATTCTCTGAAACCATGAGCCCTAAATAAACCTTTCCCCTCTAAGTTATTTTCATCAGGTGTTTCATCACAGTGATGGACAAGCTGACTAAAACAGATTCTATGTTTCATTTCTAGGATTTCTAATCAGTTGTACAAGTCTTAACTCTTGATTACTATCTGCCTATTTTATTTTATGTTTTATTCTTTGTTTGATGACTCCTATATCTTACTTAATCTCTTTGATATTGTAAGCTTATTTACCTTAAAATCATTCTTGGTATCACTTGATTACATGAAAATTTTCTGAATAACTTAATTTTTTTCTGCATTTATCTCTTGACTTTCTTATTTAATTTCTACTTGCAAATATATTTTGAATGGATGCATGATTTTTCCTCCCTTATTTCTCATATGTCTGAATAAAATGTTTTGCTATGTTTCTTCTCCATCCCAGGTTCTCATCATACTGCTTAGTTTTCTAATGTTTCCACTGAGATAATTTGGTCAATCATGTGATCAAGAGAATGTGAGTTTCTCTGCTTTTTTTCCCTCTTGTCTCAGCAGATATGCAAGCTTCAGCAAGCTGTAATC